>JANSVA010077688.1:0-11580 GCA_025504915.1 Erythroxylum reticulatum | reverse complement strand
TGTTTTTGAAGAATTTGAAGTGAAATCAAGTAAGTTATGCTTTAAATGTTATGGGTATTGCTAAAATGAAACTCGAAAGATAAGAAATATAGGATTCATGACTTGCTTTTTGTGTGTGTGTGTATGTGTGACATGGATGATGAAATATCTTTGTAAATGTCATGTTGTATCATTGTGATTGATTATTAATGACGTATAATGTGTTATAGAGATGTTTTGGGAGTTAGATGTAAAATATTGAAAGTTTTAGAATATGAAAAATGCTCACTGAATATGCTTCAGTCTTTTAGCCATAACATTTTTTCTAGTTGTCCAAACGAGATGATTCTTAATTTCGATTAACCTAAATATGTATGGATACATTTTGTATGAAGACATCGAATTTCAATTCTATCTATAAGAGTCTCAAAATTTCATCAAGATGAGAACTGGGTGCAGTACATTGGGAGCTAAATGTAAAATTCATGTTCTAACTTCGGGAGAAAATCTGGATTAATCTAGATAGATTTTGGTAAAGTTGCCTTCTTGGTAGTTGTATATATTTCTTTTATCTTTCCAACGGTATATAGTATGGAGTTTTTGTACATCTAAGTTATAAGTTATGATCGTTAAAGTAAGATGAAGCGAAAGTAAAACGAAGTAAAGTAAGACGCAGCAAAAGTGAGATGAAGCAAATTAAGAAGATGAAGAAGATAGAATTTGACTTTTAGGTATTCATAAAAGTTGTATCTATTAAAGTCCTCTTTCGAACCATACAAATAACACCTTAATCAGAAATTTCTAGAGAAAGCTATAGCTGTTTCCCCGAAACAGGTTCAGTATGATTGAGGACAAAAACAGATTGAATGCTTTTGATCATAACTCCTTCTCTAGACACCCAAATGACTTGATTTTTGAACCATTGGATTCGTCAGACATTGCTATACATCTATACCAAAAATAATATCCCTATGAATATAATTGAGAAAAAAATTGAGTGAAAAAGTGGAACGGGTATAGTGAGTGTATTCTTAGATAGTATGAGTTAATATTATTCTCCTGAATATACTTCGATATTTTGATGATATATTGATCTGTAGAGCTACAAATGAGATGATTTTTGATTTGGTGTAAATTGGAGACATAGGGATACAAATAATATGAAGAAATCAAATTCTAAAACGGACTCTAAGAGTTTCAATTTTTGGGTGGAAGTTGAGTATGGGGTGCTATCTCTGAAAAAAAGAGTAAAAGTAGTTTGAAAATATTTCGAGTATAACTTTCACATTTCTAAACCAAATTGAGTGATTTTGATGTCATTAGAAACTTAATACAATGAGAAAATTTTTATAGGATAAAGTGTTTCCGTTCAAAATCATCAACTTAAGTTGATAACTTTTTCGTGTATATTTAATTTCAACTCACATCATCATACACCATTCACATTTCATTAGCATTAAAAGAATAAAGTTTTACAAATCTTTAATGGCATTCCTAGCCACATTACATCATCATCTCAAAATCTCAAATTACAAAAGATCTTGAAATGCGACTAAAACATTGTGCTTTCCCAAAACCAACTCAAAATACAAATTAAGCAATTTGAAGAAATTCCCTTAGGCTCTTGATCACTTGATCTCTTAGCTATCGAAGATGGGACAAAAGGGGGTGAGTTTGAAAGCTCATGGGTAACAAGTTTATAACAAAGAATAAGCAAAATCGTTGAAATGTTTCTTGTCTTATAAAAGTCATAGTGGATTTATAAAACACTTTGTTCTCAAATTCTCAGTCAAATTCACAATTTTTGCTCAAAACTTATGGTTAAAAATATCCTCACATCAACATAGTAAATACATTTAACCATCATTGCATAACACTCAAATTATGCAACAAACTTGACAATTCAAAGATGCAATGCACAAACAAATGGTTCGAGAGTTCTCTGGAACAAAACGGAGAAACCAAACTTTACAATGTGAATAAAACAAGTTCGATTTCTCAGGATCTCGTGGCCTTAAGCAGGTAGCCGAGAGAAGGCTATAAGTCAATGTGTACGTGACTAACGAAACGGGTTCCTTTCTTGCCCAAACAAAAGCACATATTCATACTCAAATCATTTTTTCATATGCTCATACTTTCATGTTCTTTTCATTTATACAAAACGCCATGACATATTTCAAGGCATAACATAAATATTTCAAAACCATTTTCCATTTCATCATCAAAATCCATACACCAACATGTAGCAATTTCTCAAATCACTCAAAACATTCAAAGCAACATTTATGAAGTAATTGAAATCATTTTATTTTCTTGATTTGTAAAAGCATTAGTAGCTCATAACTCTATTATAAACATCTAATCCACCTTGATTTCCTTGCTTATAGACATGCTCAAAATGCCTCTTCCCTTGTTCCTCTTACCTCTTTTGATCCCCTTTATATAATAACAAAAATCTCACTCAATAGGATTTTCAATTGAAAATCCCCTAAAGCACAATCACTAAAATTGGTTCTAAAATACTTAAACCCATATATTTTCTAAACTTCATGAACTAAAATCCTTCCAAAAATCCAAAATATTCAAAATGATCTTACCTTGATTCTTCACCAAATGAAGAGATCTTTGTCTCAAATGGAAGCTCTTCTCCTCCTCTACCTTTTTCTCTTCTTGAACCACTTCAAAATCTCTCTCAAAAGCTAAAAAATGAAGAAACCTTTACTCAACTCTCTTCTTTTCTCTCAACCACCGAAATTCTCTTCTCTTGCTTTCTTATTTTCTCTTCTTCTCTCCCAATTCACACTTTTTCTTATTCTTAAAGGAACAAGACAACATTTATTCTTCCATTTCTAACCTTAATGAGTCTAAAAGTCCATTTTACCCTTCCTTATAGGCTTATGTTCTTTTAACCTTAAGTGTCTTGCCAAAATTACTCTTGAACATCCTTATAACCTTAACACTTTAATTCCACTTACCCATTCAATAAATCCTACTAACTTTGACATAATTAAATAATTACAAAATGATTAATCTATCAAAACCTCGAAATTAGTTAAATCATGCTTATTCGTCAAGAAAAATTTAAGGGCCAACATGCTTGGCCTTTACATCAATTGGACATAAAAATAAAAAAATGTGTTCTTATATGGAGACTTATAGGAAGAAGTTTACATGGAGCAACCACCTAGGTTTGTTGCTCAAAGGAAGTATAGGAAAGTGTGCCACCTTCAAAGCATTTTGAATGAATAAAAGCAAGTCTAATTATTTTGTCTTCTAAAAGCATTTTACATTTACCATTATTATTCTTGTTGTGTACATAGGCAATATTGTTATCACTGGCAATGATGCTATAAGAATATCATCCCTAAAAATGACTTAAATTCGATATGCTAGCAAAATTATGGTGTGATAACCAAGATGATCTTCATATAGCCTCCAATCTTATGTTTCATGAATGAACTAAGCATATTGAAATTGACTGTCACTTTGTTCGTGAAAAGGTACAACAAAATATTGTATCTGTAAGATATGTAAAGACTGAAGAACAACTAGGGGATCTCATTACAAAGACTCCAAATGGGACCTAGGTTGATTATCTATGTCACAATCTGGGCATGATCAACATCTATTTCCAGCTCGAGGGGAAGTGTTACTATTACATATTATAAATTAATGTATAGATATTATAAGGATTATAGTTTTATTTTAAGAAGCTTGATGGTAGGGATTGACATTATTTCCCTACCATCTTTAGACACACATCATGCATATAATTGGAGATGTATAGTAAATACAAATCATTGAGTATTAAAGACAATTCCTAAGTAAATTTAAGAGCAAAGACAACCAAGAAAGGAAAAAATTTTATTATTACCATGGGCATCTTCATTTTTCATTGATGTAAAAAGGAGTTGGCTCAAAGGAAATGTGGTTGAGAAAGAGTTACTTTAGTTTCTACTTCTACTTTTGTTTCTCTAGCTCGATTTACAATGTTCAGAATTACATTTGGTAATGGGGATTTATTTAACTAATTCAACAATTGATTTGGCTATTCATTTATGAATATGCCAACATTACGTGAGCATTTACTTGATGCTAATATAGATATAGGAGCTTTGTTCATTTATGCTAATATGCTTGGCAAAATCTTTTCATATAGAAATATACCCACCTATATTTCTAGAGACTTCCATTTTTCACATTATACATTTTCATATATGAGTTTTGAAATGCAAAGTTGAAGAATTTTAGGTATTCTAATTATACCTTGAAACAAATAAGATAATTATGGTGCATAGCCCCATTCTCACAGTGATGTACATTTTTTAATTGAATTTGAATAGTAACAATTTGAAAAAAGTAAATTATTAAGATTGTTATTAAAACTATTAAGCTATCAAATGATATAGTTTTGTAACATCCCGCTTTTCCCATATCAAGGGTTAGAACCCTATAATACTGAATATGAGAGATAATATTGAGAAAATTAGGAAATGCATTTCATCCTCATACATAATATTAACATACACATACATGAATTTGATTTTTCTATACACGTTACAATGGTTGTTTAAGCATTCATTTCATATTTTCCAGGTATAAATGATCTTTTAAGTGATTATGATGTTAATAATGAATATTTTGTCTTGAAAATTGATTTGGTGAGTATAATTATTGATTTAGAATTTTTGGTGAAAATTTGGAAATTTTTTGAAATTATGAGTATTTTTAGACTAGAAAAAATGACAAGTGGCAAGACAATTAATTTGTGGTAATCGAAATAAGTGATGAATGATGATAGAAATATTGATGTGGGATATTAGGATTCAATGACGAATATCTTAGAAAATTTAGGAGATAATTGGAATAGAAATTGGGTCACAAATGGACTAGAGATTAAATGGTATTAAGTACCATTATTAAAAGAGGTTAATTGATTTTCAAGTGGTAAGTGTTATGACACATGTCATGACACCCACCAAGCAATTTTTACCTTGCTTTTAACCCACCCATGACATTTACTTTTGAAAGACCATCTTTGTCTTTGTCTTTCACGTTGGCCATATGTTTTCTTCTTCATCATCTTTCTAATTTTCTTCACTCATGACCATCTCACTCTCACCTCATCATGTTGAGCTTTTGCTATCCTTCACCTTATTTCTTCACGATCCTTGCTATCTCTTTATCTTGTAGCTAAAAACCTAACCTATTCGTCCTAGAAGAGTTAATGATCGTATAAGCTTGGAGGCTAGGGTTTCATGGTGATTTTGAAGAGTTTGGAGTTTTATCAAGTAAGTTATACATTAATCTTCATGATTTGTTCAAATACATTGACTTCCTGTTGTTTATTTGATTATGCAATGCAATTGTGAAGGTTTGTTACAATGCATGTAAAAAGCCAGTGAAGGCCAACCAATATGTAGCTTATGCAGGATTTGAGGGTTTATCTGTTTCAATTGGTCTTTTCCATTTGTTTAAGCAATTTTCTCCCACTGCATGCCAAAATACTTTTAAGAGCTATTTTATCAAACACTCAAAAGTAATGCCTGCATTTTATCAAACAATTATATCTCGAATGCTTGGGGATTAGAAGTCAGAATTAGAACATTGAGAATAAAAATTTTGAATTATCAACTATGATTCTTTTATTAACTCAAGTTTGTGAAATTATGCTTAGTCACGAGAGAGCCAAAAGTCGAAATTCAAAGTAGTTAAAACTTCATTAGATTTCAATATGTTTGCCACAATTTCAAGTCATACCCATGTTCACTTGATTCATCTCTTTCGCTCCTTTTATGTTTGAATTTAATTTGTCTTTTCGGTCTCTTCTGCTTGGACATCCAGTTATGAAAGAAAGCTTGTAAAATTTTCAGATACAACTTATGGGCAGTTCGTCTATTTCTATTGTCTCTTTTGTTACCTCTCTCTTAGGGGTAGGAAAATGTCTAAGTGCATGAATCACATGCATTATTTGTGACCAACTATACCATCTACTCCTTAGAAATGATGGTGCTCAAGGTGATATGTTTAGAAGGTCACAGACAAGCAAGAGAAGTTAGAGAGAGAGAGAGGATACACCCACACCACCTTCCATTGTAAAGCCTCCCACTTTAGAACTAAAACCCTTACCTTCTCATCTGAGATACACATTTTTAGGCAAGGACCACACCCTACCCATCATCACTTCCAACCAATTGAATATTGAGCAAGAAGAGAAAGTGGTAGAGACCATTAAGAAGAGGATGAGAGCCATGGGGTGGCAAATTTCTGATATTAGGGGGACTAGCCCTAATGTGGTGATGCATAAGGTTAACCTTGAAGAAGGATGCAAGACAGTGAGGAAGAGGCAAATAAGGTTAAATCAAAACATGCAAAAGGTTGTGAAGAAGGAAGCGGTGAAGCTTTTAGATGTAGGTATTATATACTTGATTTCAGATAGCGAGTGGGCAAGTCCAGTGTAATATATGCCTAAAAAGGAAGCATTTTTACCTTAAAAGCATTGTTTTATTTGTACAACTTTAGAGGTTGGAAGAAAGTGAAGTGCCTGGGGATAGTTTGACTTTGGAGTGAAAAGGAAGTTGAGAGAGTTGTTGAAGTGCATAGGGATGAGAGTGTAAGTGAAGAGGAAATGTGTGAGGAGCATGAGTAAGAGAAGTTAGAGAGAGAGGATGCACCCATATCACCTTCCATTGTAAAGCCTCCTACTTTAGAACTAAAAACCTTACCTTCTCACCTGATATACACATTTTTAGGCAAGGACGACACCCTACCGATCTCACTTCTAACCAATTGAATGTTGAGCAAGAAGAGAAAGTGGTAAAGACCATTAAGAAGAGGATGAGAACCATGGGGTGGCAAATTTCTAATATTAAGGGGATTAACCCCAATGTGGTAATGATTAGTGTTAACCTTAAAGAAAGATGCAAGACAATGAGGGAGAGTCAAATAAGGTTAAATCAAAACATGCAAAAGGTTGTGAAGAAGAAAGTGGTAAAGCTTTTAGATGTAAGTATTATATACTTAATTTCAAATAATGAGCGGGTGAGTCCGGTGCAATATATGCCTAAGAAGGGAGGCATTTTTTACCTTAAAAGCATTTTGTTATTTGTATGACTTTGGAGGTTGGAAGAAAGTGAAGTGCATAGGGATAGTATGACTTTGGAGTGAAAAGGAAGTTGAGAGAGTTGCTGAAGTGTATAGGGATGAGAGTGTGAGTGAAGAGGAATTGTGTGAGAGGGTGAGCAAGAGAAGTTAGAGAGAGAGGATGCACCCACACCACCTTCCATTGTAAAGCCTCCCACTTTAGAACTAAAACCCTTATCTTCTCACCTGAGATACACATTTTTAGGCAAGGACCACGCCCTACCCATTATCACTTCCAACCAATTGAATGTTGAGCAAGAAGAGAAAGTGGTAGAGACCATTAAGAAGAGGATGAGAGCCATAGGGTGGCAAATTTCTGATATTAGGGGGATTAGCCCTAATGTGGTGACGTATAGGGTTAACCTTAAAGAAGGATGCAAGACAGTGAGGGAAGGCAAATAAGTTTAAATCAAAACATGCAAGAGGTTGTGAAAAAGCTTTTAGATGCAGGTATTATACACCCAATTTCAGATAACGAGTGGGTGAGTTTGGTGCAATGTGTGCCTAAGAAGGGAGGCATTTTTTACCTTAAAAGCATTTTGCACTGGACTCAATCTTCATAGTTATTATTTGTAATGACAAGAACCATTATGATAGTTGGAATTTTAAATATTGAATCTTTTGACTATATAAGGAACATATTTTAATGTCTAAGATTCATAGTTGCAAGTATCTAATGGTGGAGATCCATGATCTGTAACTTGGGAGGGACTACTATCTGTAATTGGTTGATCTCTGTAAGTTGGTTGATGTTGTAATAAGGAATCATAATCACTGAAATACGACTGTGGGAATTCAAGGGCAAGGTTGCTAGTGTTAAGGTAAACCCCGTTGATACGACTTTTCTATCGAATAATCTTGTAGCTAAAAACCTAACCTATTCCTCCAAGAAGAGTTGATGATCGTGTAAGCTTAGAGGCTAGGGTTTCATGGTGATTTTGAAGAGTTTGGAGTTTTATCAAGTAATTTATACATTAATATCCATGATTTGTTGAATGAAACATGTATGAATTGTAGGCAGTTTCTAGGATGAACAAAAAATACAGATTTTCCAAAGTAACAATCTGGGCATGATCAACATCTATTCTCCAACTCAAAAGGGGAGTGTTACTATTACATATTATGAATTAATGTAAAAATATTATAAGGTTTCATAGATGTTGATCATGCCCATGTTTCTTCTTACAATAATGCTATATCACACTTGTATTCCACAGTACTAGATTGTAACAACACACATCTCTGAGACATAGGTGTTCGAACATACCAATTGCTGCTCCTTACATGGATGTATATGCTAACAATTAAGGGCAGGGTTGCTGGTGTTAAGGTAAACCCCGTTGATAGGAATTTAATTATAGAACCAAAATAATTTATTCATGCGAGAAGAATGTAATCCCCACCAAATTAATTTGTAATGATGATCAGTCTAATTTTTGTGTTCAAGGAGGGTTCATCTACCTTTCAAAGCCTTATACAATTCCCTAGTATTGTTTAGAAGAAGTAACATAAAGCAGTTTAGATCTGCATGGACTATGCCTTGAATAAGTGCTCGAGTTAAATATCATCAATTGCTTGTAAATAGTGCCAGCATAATTACTTTCAAGTCATTCAAATGAAATAAAGATGTCATGCAATGACCAATGAATGACAGAACCTATAACTAAAAAAGTAACAATGAAACACAGTTTAAATGTGAGAACAAGCAAATAAATGATTTCGAGCATATACATCCAATTGTCTGCCAGACGTAGCACATAAATCCTTATAGTAACAATGTATGAATTTAAAACATTTAATTCAGTGAGTGCCAACAGTTAACATTTGGGAAACAGTTGGCATTTTTCCTAGTCCAAAAATACTTATAATTTCAGAAAATTTTTCAAATTTTTGCCAAAAATTATAAATCAATAATTATACTCGCCAAATCAATTTTCAAGACAAAATATTCACTATTCAAATCGTAATCACTTAAAAAATAATTTATACCGGAAAATGTCAAATAAGTGCATAAACAGTCATTGTAACATGTACAGAAAAATCAAATTCAGGTATGTGTATGTTAATATTATGCATGAGCATGAGATGCTTTTCCTAATTTTCTCAATATTATCTCTCATATTAAGTATTCTAATGGTTCTAACCCTTAACATGGGAAAAACGGGATGTTACAGAACTAGATCATTCGATAACTTAATAGTTTTAATAACAATCTTAATAATTTACTTTTTTCAAGTTATTACTATTCAAATTCAATAAAAAAATGCACATCATTGTGAGTAAGGGTGACCAAGTGCAGGTATTTCTTTTATCTAAATGGAAAGGATTTAAGTTTTTTCTTTCTGGAAATGGTATTTAATAAGCCTTAAAGTTATGAAGAGATGATATTCTATCGATCTCTCTTAACACATTCGCATAAATATTCATGTTACTTGAATATACTCGTCCTCTTATTTCCTTGTTATTATAAAGAAGTTTGAAAAGCATGGAATAACGTGTGAAGGCTTGTGGCAATACTTGTATTGAGAGGTTCCATAGTGGGTTTGGCAGCCCTAAAAGAAGAAGAAATCCTCTTATACCTTCCTTTACGCTACTATAAAACAACAAAACCAGAGGATAAGTAATTATGAAAAATACAAATGTAATTATAATTAATAGGTGAAATTTTGTAATAATTGTAGTTACTTGTACAATGTAAAATCTTGTAAAAATTGTAGTTTCCTTTACAATATGAAAAGCTTACAACTGAGTATTAAAGTGGTAGGTAATTGAATAAAAGATAAAAAGAGTCACAATAAACATAATAGTTACATTTGCTCTTCTGACTATTACAATGTCTCCATTTTTTTTTGTACTTACATCTGACAACTAAGCTATGAAATTGCATGGGACCTACAAAATAAAGATATAAACACAAATATTAGGACTTATGAAAAATTTGCATTATACACATAAATTTTTACACATACTTACTTCTTACTAACAATAATATATCTTCCGAACAAACCTCTTACCCTAACGCACAGAATTTTTTTTGACATATTTGGCCACAACCAACAAAATTCGAATGGAGTGTGTCATATTTGACCATAGCTAACAAACTTAGGCTATGCTTGGTTGGACGTAAAATTTTTAATGGAATGGAATGATTTATAATGGAATGGAATTTAAATGGATGTAATATTAGAAAATTGTTGTTTGGGAGGGATGGAAGGGTTCATAATTTAATATAGTCAAATGTTATTTGGATGAAGGGTTTATAATGTAATATAGTGTATCATTTTACATTTGATCCTAAACCCCCCAAATTGGAGACGGTTTCCCAACCTGTTAGAGTTAGTGGAGTGTGTTATGTTCTAGGTTACAGGTGATTGTAGTAGTTAGATTAATTGGAGTATAGCTACTACAATTGGACCAATATCTTAGATGACTGCCCAACCTGTTAGAGTTAGTGGAGTTGGATAGAGAGGCAGAGGTACAGGCAAGACAGCCTCAACAGGCCCTAATATACCTAGGACCAAAGTACAGTCAACCATAGTCTTAGGTTAGGATTTTTGCTATCATCAGACAGGAGGCATATAGTTCTCCGGATGTTGTTGCAGGTACATTACAAATCTTTGACCTTGAGGCATTTACATTGTTAGATCCAGAATCTACTCATTTATTTATTACCCCACACCTAGTATCTCAATTGTATTGTGAGAGAGAGACGTTGGGGTTCGAGTTAGAGGTGAGTACTCCAGTCGATAGTAATACAATGATTGGGGAGGTATGTAGAGGATGTATTATCCAGATTGACTAGGCTGAATTAAAAGCCAATTTGATAGTATTGCATTTGAAGGAGTTAGACCTTATTTCAAGTATGGATTGGCTTACTGCTCACAGGGATGTGATGAATTGTTACACCAAGGAGGTTATTATTGAATCTCCAAATCAATCGAGAGCTATATTTCAAGGTGTTAGCCAAGCGGTGCCAGCTAGACTGATTTCAGCCATATGTGCATTTAGACTTATTAGAAGTAGATGTGAGGCATTTCTAACCTATGTGACAAATACTAGAGTTGAGCAGACATTACGTGATATCCCATTGTTAAGGACTTCCTAGATGTATTTCCTGATAAATTACCGGGATTGCCACCAAATAAAGAGACGAAGTTCACCATTAAACTAATTCCAAGTACTACTCTTATATCTATTTCTCCTTATAGGATGGCACCTATAGAACATAAGACTTAGTTGCAGGAGCTGTTAAACAAGGGTTTTATCAGACCCAATACATCACCTTGGGATCTCCAGTTTTATTTATGAAAATGAAGGATGGAACTTTAAGGTTGTGTATTGATTATAAACAGCTAAATTGGGTGACAGTAAAGAACAAGTTCTACTGCCAAGAATAGAGGCCTTATTAATTTTATTAATTATATTTATTATTATTATTATTATTATTATTATTATTAT
>JANSVA010077677.1:0-11580 GCA_025504915.1 Erythroxylum reticulatum | reverse complement strand
AAAATTTCCTAAAATTCACCAAAAATTTTGAAATAATACTAATAGTCTCCAAATAAATTTTTAACGCAAATAATCCATAATTCGCATTTAATCACAATTGCAAACTAATTATACCGGGAAAATGTCATGAATGCATGCACAATTATTTGTATAAGTCAAAATTCATATGCATATATCAGCAAATACTCAATTATGCAAAGCATATAATGTACTGGAAATTTCTAAATTTTCTAACCCCTAACATGGGGTGTTACAAGGTTAATAATTCTTACAGTCATAGAACAAGAACAATAACAATTCACACTCAATAGTATGCAGTTTGACCCTTAACTATTAGAGAAGTTGTTTGACAAATTCTTACAGATACAATAATAAATCAACCTTATAGTTGAGTCCAGCTGATTGCATCGATAAATGACAATGATATAATTATTTTTTTTGATTCCAAGTGACATAAGAGTCGGTAAAGGTAAATGAGTTCATAATATTTGGATTCCCGAGAAAGTTCCTTGTATGTTCGAAGGCACCAATTGAAACAATGATAGTTCTTCCCTCAGGTGTAGGGTTTTTCACACCTTCTTGCAACAACGTTTCCACTATAGGTGAACTTGTAGAAGATACAGTGAATGAGTTGCTAGATTTAGTATGGAAGACAAGTTCTCTAAATGAACTGCTAGTACGAAATGATTTACCTAAAAACATAACCAGTATAAAACTTGGATATTGTCAGATTAGTAAATCATTAAACGAACTGAAATTGACGTGACATACATACGTAAATGACCAGAAAAAGTCTGTGGAATTGACGAATTTTCCAAAACAATCAATTTCTCTAATCCTTTACAGACCGTTGTGACATCGGTCCTGCCTGTGTGGGCATACATGTCATCTTCGAGATTCAAAGAAGCTTAAAACAACATGTAGTATATACCATCAAATGTGAATATGTATAATAGCTTCATAAAAGGAAATGAGATGTACATAATAAGAAAAGTGACGTTGTTCGGATGATACTAAACACCTTGACGCAGAAGATGGTCATGGAAGGCCAATGATCATTAATGTATGAAGTGGAGATTTTTTCTACATTGTTTATTCCTTCATTATGGACAATTTTACCACATTCCTCCTAAAGAAACGAATTAGTATCATCCAAAACTAATCACCATGTCGACATTCCTTGATTAATAATGTTAAGAGGTGTATTCTGTAAATGTCAATTTAGAATAAAATGATGATATGTTCAACTCCAATTTCGATGATAAGTGAAAGTAGTACAGTTTGGCACTTATACATCTTCAATGTGCCTAATGATATGAAAGTTACCCTTACTAAAATTTCAGAAATCTATTGTGTAGTTTGTTTCATATGCAAAATTTAGAATTTAAAGTATAATAGACATGAGTATGTTCTTAATGTACAGAAATATAGTATTATCTATATTGGGCTATATTACTATTAATGGAAATAAATAAAAGTAAAATACTCTTGAAGACCTTTCATCAAATAGTTATGAAGCTTTGATGAGGAAAGTGTTAAAGGTCATTGGGAAGAAGCCAGCCTATATACAAATAACAAAGACAGATAGTAAATCATCTTCAAAACATAACCATAAACACGACCCATACATCAAAAGCATAATTAAGAACTCACAATAAACACCTAAAGCTATAAGTTAACCTTAGCACAACTTCATTAATGAAAATAGAACAAAACAACAACACTGATTCAGTTAACGATGGTTCTTCGACGGCGATGACCACAATACAAAACCCAAACAAAAGAGCGGAGACAATGGTTTGAAGGAGGGAGGATTTTGAGAAATGTTGATGGCTTGAACGAGAACGAAGTAGCCTTTTATTATGGTTGTGATTGAAAACCTAATATAGAACAACGTTTTGCTTGTTTAGGTAAACAATGTCGTTTCTTGTTTATTGTAGTTGTTAATATGTACTGCTAATTAATTTGATACGATCTATTGTATTTGATAGACAAACATAAAATGTAGCAACTAATATATGGTTCGTCGCCAAAGCCTGTGGGTTCATAACTAATTTTTCTATAAACTGATTTTCCTATTCCAAATAAAACATAATTTGAATTAAAATAAAATTTTCCAATTGAAAACTATTTCCAAATTACTTTGTTGACCCTTTAAATACGTTATAATTGACTTACAATTTTCAGAAAAATTATACATTTTAATTATTATAATTTTGAAAAACTAATTTTAGAAAATTATACATTTTAATTATTATAATTTAGAAAAACCAAAATTTTAAAATTTAATAAGGCATTCTAATATAATTAGAAAAATTTTCTAAAAATTAAAATTAAAGATTAGTCATTCCCAAAAATTAAGCAAATGAAGAACAATTGCATATAGAAGTGAGAAGATAAATTTTACATTTTGTATGATGTATTAGGAATACTTCATATGTATTAATCAATTAAGAAAATTAAGAAAGTAAAGAGATTACTTCGGTTTTGGGCGACGATGTGGAAATTTGGTAACAAATTGTCTACCATTTGCGACTAAGTGTGGTAGTTGGTCACGAAAATGGTCTTCTGTGACTAAACTTACTTCGTTGCAAAAACCTTCTGGTATTTAAATTAAATGTATCTTTTTATACAAATAATAAGGTTAATGGTAGACTAAGGGCTAAAGTGTAGATGTTTCATGTTAGTAATGAATTTGGTAAAAATGAAATGTGGTTTGCATTCCTTATTAGTTCAACTAATAACAAAAAGAAGATACAAATTTTTTAAAATTTCCCAATTTTATTTTGTTTATCTACCAAATTAAAATTAAAGATTAGTAATTACCAAAAATGAAGCAAATCAAGAACAATTGCATATATAAGTGTAGAAGACAAAATTTTCATTTTGTTATTTGTAATAGGAATATCTTATATATGTTAATCAATTAAGAATATAAAGAAAATGCTTGGGTTTTGGTGACGTTGTGTATAATTGGTAGCAAATTGTCTACCATTGGTGACAATAGTTTTGTTCGTCTAAAAAAGGTAAACAGGTTGTACAATTAGCGATGATTTATCAAATTGGTAGCAAAATGTTGTACAATTTGTGACGTTATTTGATTTTTGTAGCAAACGTTTAACATTTGGCGACGAAATATAGATTCATTGCCAAACGTACTGGATGAGAAAATTTAAACAAACTCTAGGACGACGTCATTTGTGGGATGACAAACAACGTCGTCCTAATGTATGTTTAAACACAGACGTGCCAACCCTCCTTTTTCCCCACTTTCGCTTATCAACCCCCTTCTCCATCATTTTTTCAAAACTGACGTGCCTACCTTCTTTTTTTGCCCTATCTTCTCCTCTATCTTCAACATTGTGAACAAATCTTCTCCCTGCGCTTGCTCTCTTGATTTGGTGAGTAGTGTTGACCTTTTTATTTTGTTATATCATTGGAGTTGAAAAGAGTATGATGGTTTTGTGTTATGTTTTGAGTTTGTTGTCTTTTTGTTTGCATTTATTGGTGATGATAATGGTTGAGTTGTGCAGAAGTTGTGTTATTGTGGTTGAAGAAAGAGAAAACAGATGTTTTTTTATTATGTTCTTAAGTTGAAATTTACTTGCCCATAAGGTGTTTGACAAAAGTCCTAATTGTGCTTTACTTCTCACTATCTCCATACCCGACTATCATTTTCTCTTCCTGTGTCTTATTTCTCAACTTTCACTTAATCAAAAAAATGGAAACATCAATGATGAGCCTTGATTCGTCTTCCTCTTTATTTCATTCACTTCCACCTTGTCAATAGTTGCAAACTGCAGCGTGTTGCAATGTATTTTGAAACCTGATGGCATTGCCAGCTCCGCAAATGCATTTCTTGCAGCTTGGGCTTAAGCTTGTGCATTAACAAAATCTACCACTATTTATATTCCCAAAGGAAGGTTCTCTGTAGCTAACAAAGTCGCATTCCAAGGTCCTTGCAAGAACAGTGCCATTGTAGTACGTATAGATGGAACTCCTGTGGCTCCATCTGACTATCATGCCATTGCCACTGTTGGAAATTGGTTAATATTCAAGCATGTTACCTTAATTTGTGATGTACTAATCATTTGAAGTGGTTGAAGATCAATTGGAACCTTAATTGAGTTGTCAAAAATAATATTTAATATATTACAAAGTTGTTAAGGACATTAAGAGGTTAGAAAGTGTACGTAAGTGCATCTATACATTTCATAACCATATTGACTCAAAAAGCGTTATTGATTCATAATTTTGCACAAGGGTTATTAATCACTCTTTTTTTTTCTTTTCTATCATTGTTTACTTCTCTTTCTTAAAAACATTTCAATCAGGATCTAGTTGTGTAATGCCTTTTTTAAGCTATGTTTTATGGGACCTAAACTAATTAAAATAATGATATCAAGCTGTTTTTGTTACTTTACAAGTATAACCTCACAATTTATTGCAATCAAGAATTATAATTTTTATTCCTTTATATATAATTGTCTCATATTCATAGGCGATCTAAGGATTAATCATTGAAGTTCCTCCTTCTCAGTGGTTTGCGATTGTCTATTGATCGAGGTAACTCGTCCTACCCAGTTACAATATCATTTGGACAAATAGTTGCAACTATTGTTAATGCGAATTAGTAGTAACCATTATTGTTAATGTGAATTAGTAGTAATCATCTTACTAATTAGCTTGTTAATTAATTGTTTTATATATCGGTGGTTGTTTAATTTTGTTGTATATAGTTTACGTAATTGATGCGTATAAACTAACAACACAAATTAAGTGGATAGTAAACGCATTCATGCGTATGCAGTTAAAACATGATATTGTCATGCCATTTTATAGCCATCTTTTGAGAAAAACATTTTGAAATTGAATCACCATCCAATTTAAGAAGATAAAATTGGAACCTTAATTTCTTTCTTTTTCCAATGACATTTAAAATAATAACTTCAATGTAAACAAAAAAAAAATTAATACAAAAGACTTAACCAATTACAATCTCATTATGTAATAGAAGAAGTTAAATAGACAAAGCAAACAAGAAACAACTCAACATAGTACAGATATAGGATGGTATATAGGTTGGAAATCGATGATGATGCTCTAATGAGACTTATCGGTAAAAAATTCCGTGAGTCTAGAAATGACATTGGCTTTTAAAAATGTAATATTGAACAAAAAATGCATGTAATAACTAAGCTATCTTCTTTTATTGTATAGCTAGATGGATAAGAGTTGGATGTCTTATCAAAAAATTTTAACTGAATACGTAGAAGGAGTTAAGAATTTCATGCAATTTGTAGAAGATCAAATGGGTGATGAATGTAGTATTCATTGTCCATGCATCGATTGCTTAAATGTCGACTTCCAAAGTCAAGATGTGGTATATAATCACTAACTAATATGAGGCACAGATAAATTCTATACTCTATAGCTTTATCATGGTGAACGTAAGGAAGCAAGTTTTAGTAGAAGTGGTGGTACATGTTATGATGATAGTAATAATAATGATGAAGATGATTGGGATATGAATGATGATGGTGATGATGGGATTGAGGAGATGTTAGACGATTGTCGGAATTATATGGGAACTATGAATGAAATAGGAATGTTTAACTTAATTGGTAGTATTATAAAAGATAATCTTAGGAAGTTATTGAAAGTTGCTTGAGAAAAATTATATTCGAGGTGCTCTAATTTCTCCCAACTATCATTTATTGCAAAGTTGTTACATTTGAAGGTTTATAATATATGGAGTAACAAGTCCTTTGACATGTTAATTGACTTACTAAACAATGCATTACCTATTAGACACAAGTTGCCGAAATCATACTATGATGCAAAGAAACTGTTAAGGAACCTTAGATTAGAATATATTTCAATTCATGCTAGGAAGAATGATTGTGTTCTTTTTTGGAAGGAAAGTAAAGATCTTTAGGAGTGTCCTATTTATGGTATATTAAGGTGCCAGGTGGATGATGGGAGAGGGAAAAAATATCGAATAAGATCCTTCAATACTTTCCTATTAAATCACGATTACAAAGGCTTTTTATGTCAATAAAAACAACCATAGATATGAGGTGGCATAAAGAGAAATACATTGATGATAACATTATATCCAGTAGACTCAATGACATGGAAAGAAATTGATAAAAAGTTTCCATGGTTTGCACAAGATTGTCGTAATGTTCGACTTGGATTGGCCTCAGATGAATTTAATCCTTCCAACGATATATGCACTTCATACAACATATGGCCAGTGATTCTAGGCCCATACAATTTACCTCTACAGAAGTGTACAAAGGAGCCTTTTATGTTGTTGTCTTTGCTTATTCTAAGACCTACTGCTCCTGATAAGGACATCAATGTATACATGCAACCATTAATTGATGACTTAAACAATATATGAGAATTTGGATTACAAACTTTTGATGTTGTTAAAGGCGAAACATTTATAATGCATGCTGCTATTTTATGAACTATAAATGATTTCCTAGCTTATGGGAATTTGTCTGGGTGGAGCACTAACAAGCATATGGCTTGTCCTATGTATAACCATCAAACATATTCAATAAGGATATGAAGTAAAATATGTTATATGGGTCATCTTCGTTATTTGGAACATGGACATAGATGGTGAAGAAGTAAACGTTGGCATAGTAGAATTGGGTGACTCTGATGCAATTGTTTGGTGATGATATTGTTTACCAGCTATCACATTTGGTAACACTACACCTAGCAAACACCCAAGTAATAGAAAGCAAAAGAGAAATGATGTCGAACTAAATTGGATAAAAAAAAGCATATTTTCCAACTTGCCATATTGGAAGGAATCAATAGGCACATCTTGATATCATGCATATTGAGAAAAACATTTGTGAGTCCATTTCAGGGACTTTCATGGGAATTGATGGGAAATCCAAAGACATAATTAAGGCTAGACTTGACTTGGAAGATATGAATATTGGAAAGAACTTGCATTTGAAAAAGTGAGAAAGAATCATTCTGTCAATTCCTCCAATCAGTCAAATTTCTTGCTGGGTATGCATCAAATATAGGAGGTTGTGTGAATGTTAAAGAGGGAAAAGTTTCAAGATTGAAAAGTCATGATTGTCATGTACTTTTGCAACGATTAGTTCCTGTTGGAATACATGGGTGTTTGTCGAAGGACGTGTCTGTTACTTTGGGTCAAATAGGAGAGTTTTTTAAGCAATTATGTTGCAAGACACTTAAAGTTGAAAAGCGTGATAAAATGGAAAAAGACATAACATTGATTCTATGTAAGCTTGAACTATTATTCCCCCCATTTTTTTTTTTTGATGTTATGGTTCATTTTGCAAGTTGCTTACCATATAAAGCAAAACTTTGTGGACCGGTTCAATTTCGATGGATGTTTTCGATTGAAATGTAATTCATATCAAATTCAATAAGTTTTTTCTATATTATTTGTTTATAACAATTCCTAAGTTTATAACCAATTATGTTCAGGTTTTTATGCTTTCTTAAGCATTATATACGTAATAGAGCTCGACCAGAATCTATTACAAAGGCTTATATAGCAAACGAATGCTTGAATTTTTGTTCAATGTATTTAAATAATGTGGAGACACAATTTAACAGACCAGAATGTAACTTTGATTTTCATGACGACGATGGGTTGTTTACTTTCTCCCAAAAGGTTAGGTCACTTGGTATGGGTAAATATGTAGAGTTAACTAAAGATGAATTTGAAATTGCCCATTTGTATATTTTGAGCAATTGAGAGAAAGTTGATACATACATGGAGTACATATATTCCTTTTCATTTAAACAATCATATTACAATTTTCTTCATTCATTTGAGATCTTACTGTCATTGTATTTTTTAAATAGAGAGCACAAAGAGATAATTCCCAGCAAAGGGATTATTAATATTGAAGAAAGACACAGGCAAAAGTTTGTATCATGGTTTAGAAATTGAGTAAGTTTCATATCGATTAAATATTATGAAAATATGAGAATATGTCTCATCTTTATATTTATTTTCAATTTGCTATACAGATAATACGATTACATAACCGTAACGTGCAAGAAGTGACAACAACATTACATAGTTTGGCATGTGGGCCCCATATTTTTGGAAAGAAATACACAGTTTGCATTGTTAATAGGGTGAGATTTCATATACAAGATCAAGATAGTTGAGTTAGAAGTTAAAATTGTGGGGTTATTGTTGAAGGATGTCATGACAACGATTTCATTGAATTCTATGGTGTCATTTGAGAAATAATAGAGTTGTATTATATCAAGCATAAGAAGGTTGTTCTACTTAAATACAAATGGTTTGATCTAACAGACATGGAAGTCAATAGGCCTATTATTAGCATAAATGTTAGTAAGACAAGATATGATAATGATCCTTTTGTCCTTGCAAGTCAAGTTAAACAAGTTTTCTACATCAACGATACTGAATTAGGTAGCAATTGGAAGGTTGTTCAAAAGTTTCAACAAAGGAATGTCTTTGATTTTTATGAAAGGGATATTGGTCAATTGGATGAGGATGCAGATGAAGTCATCAAAGAAATTGGATTGGAGTTCAATAACGAAGGCATTCTAGTAGAAGATGCAGATATATCATCATTTTATAAGAGAGATGTGAATCCCAACATAGCTCAACTAGATGACGTCCAAGCCTATCTTATCTTTCAAATAGATGAAGACTATACTCAGGATGACTCAAATGACAATGATGATACTTTACCCGATATATTAGTGATGAAGAATCCAATGATAATGTACTTAATGATGATGATTTTCAAAATCTTGATTATGATGATTGGATGTAAACAAATTGTTTGTATTGTTTGAAATGTTATGTTCATAATTGCCCCATGTTGTTGATGTTTTACTTATATCAATTTACAATGACTAGATGCACATTTTTAAAGTTTCACTTATGTTTATACAGAATGTTATATCGAATGTTTAGTATTTGACTACTGATCTCCTTATATTCATGTGGAATATTGATGTTTAAGCTAAGATTATGCATTATTTTCATATTTCGTTTTAGTTGTTCAATATAATGAAACCTGGTAGAAACAAGGGAAATAGGGTATTAATGACTGAAGAAGTTCCTTCCCCACAACAACCAACTCAATCCGACCCCATCGTTTAACAACCAACAATTGTATCCTCGAATGAAGACATTCAGCAACAACCTTTACGAACATCGTCTATTAGTGCTGAGGGATCTTCAGGTCTTTAACAAACATATTTACATTAATGCTCTAATTACTCATTACATGTTTAGTGTGTTTTTGTTATTATGACTTTTTTGTTTTCAGGTTCCAATACTGTCATTAGAAAATGAGGTAGAGGTATCACAAAAGGAACTAAGTTGCAACGGATAAATGTTGCAATGAACAAGTTGTTTGTGACGATTGACCCTATGCAACGTCACCCTCTAGATAAGATCTAATTTGCAAAATTGTCTAGTGAGTTGGGTGTCTTTGTGAGGAATGAGTTACCTTACCTTCAGCATACCAGGCAATTAAAGGAAGACAACTTGCTCTAAAATGCTTTTGACAAAGTTTTGGTAATATTTTGATTCATTTGATTATATGTATTGTGATTTTACTTAACAAAAATAGTAGGTTGACTTATACATGTTCTTCACAGATGAAGCTCAATATTGTTGATATTGACAAACCCAAGGTTTCAAGTTGTGTTAGTTCACTGTTAAAACAAAGGGTGAAGGATCATCGTTATGTACTTTATAAATATTACTAGTCTTTCCTTGCCAATGAAGAGGCAACGAGACATTTTCAAAACGGGTGTTAGGTCTCATTTTAGAAACCCAACTCTTCCTCAGATAACATAAGATTGGGCACCATTTTCGGAACCCAACTTTTGCGAAATCATAAACACTAAACAATTTCCAATGAGGTTTCCTTAACCATCATCGAATCTTCTTCTTGTTTTGATACCATAACTATGCTGGACCCTGATTCCGAAGCCCTCATTCCTTATCATAAGTCGTGTGCTTGTGCTTGTTACCATCTAAGGTTATTCCCATTTAACCCTCCTTAGTTATCCTCGGTTCATCCTCATTTCTAAATACCGTAGTATCGGGCCCTATCTTCCAAATCTGTCTTATACTAAAGCAAATATTCTATGCTCAACTTCCATCCAGATATTGAGCATCTTAGAGGTTGGGTTAAAATTTTATTCCTTTAAATCATTTGATAGCTCTAAGTCTCTATTTTTTCTAGACACTATGTTCATCTTATTTGGAGGTCGGATAACGAAGTTATGGCTGAAAGAATCAAACAAGATTTTGACCTCAATGATATTGAACTTATCTTGAACCAATTAGCATAACTCTCTCTACAGATGTCAAAACAAAGTGTTCTTAGAATTATCAGAAGGGCTTTAAGATCTACAATTTTCATGAAGACCTTGAAGATAAATTCAATCGTCTGAAGGGTCAAAAATGATCCAAACAATAGGATTAGACGAAACCAATCAAAAAGCAAATGTATTGAAAGACAGACGAAGCTAATCAGACGAGGCAAAGTAGACAAAACAAAGTAGACGAAGCAAAGCAGACGAAACAATAAGGTAGACAAAGCCAAAAAGCATACGAAGCAAAAATCAGATAAAGCGAAAAGGGCAGACGAAGTAAAGTAGACGAAACAAAGTAAACGAAATACAAGGGCAGACGAAACAGAAAGCAGACGAAACAGAAAACAAACGAAACAAGAAGCAGACGAACCAAAAGGGCAGACAAAACAGAAAGCAGACAAAGTAAAAAGGCAGACAAAATAGAAAGTAAACAAAATAAAGCAGACGAAGTAAAAGAGCAGACGAAGCAGAAAGTCCTAAGATGCAGCAGGGTCAACTTAAGACGAAGCAAGGTCTTAAGCCAATGCGGGATCAACTTAAGATGAAGCAAAGTTTTAAGAGGATGCAAGGTTAACTTAGGACGATACAAAGTCTTAATACGATATGGGGTCAACTTAAGATGAAGTAAAGTCTTAAGACAATGCAGGGCAAAGTCAATTTAAGATGATGCAACTCTTAAGATGATATGACGTCATCACAGATGATACGTCTTTACAGATGATACATCTTTACAGACGATGCATCTTTGCAGACGATGCATCCTTACAGATGTAATGACGTCATCACAGATGATGTGACATCATCACAAACGATACGTCTTTACAGACGATACATCTTTATAGATGATGCATCCCTACAGACGTAATGATGTCATCACAAATGATGTGACGTCATCACAGACGATACATCTTTATCCTCCTAAGCATTCCCCTTTCTAAGGACCATAACTCTTGATCCAGAGGTCCAAAAATTTCATACTACATATCGTTGGAAAGCTAAAAGAAAGACCTACAACTTTCTAGAGAAAATTTGGTCTAATTGAGCCTAGATCAATCCAGATTTTTCCCTTAAGTCATAACACAAATTTTACTCGATGGAAGGCTTGAAATTTTGCATCTCGCAAACTTGGAATGTCCTGAGCTTAACCATTCAGTTACCAAATTGACTTCATTAAACTCTCAAATCTCAACTTAT
>JANSVA010077627.1:0-11582 GCA_025504915.1 Erythroxylum reticulatum | reverse complement strand
AGATTCACAATTTTTGAATCCTCAATTTCGGTTTTGCTAATCTTTTCATGTGAAATTGATTTTAAATTCAATAGCTAATAGGACATTGATTTGACATTCTATGCTCTTTATTGCATTATATTTGGTAAGCTCAATATCTAAATTTGTGATGCATCGTTATTCAATTTTCTGTTCAATGCATCAGATTACAACACTAGCTTTACTGGAAAATACTCATTTGCACAATCATAATCTTTCAAGTAACTCTATCCACTGTCTCAGTCGCGTATTTAATTCTTTCAAACTCAATAATTACCTCTAACTTTAATGATTTGTATGATTATATATAGATCTGAAATGTTTCACTGTACATATAATGTCTTGAGGCTTTCAAAATAGTTACTATTGCAGCAAGTTCTAAATCATACATCAAATAGTCAACTCATGAGACTTTAATTGTCTCTATGCATATGAAATCACCTTATTATGCTGCATTAGATTTCATCCTAATCTTTGATATGAAACCTTATTATATACTACATAATTTCCAATTCCAAATGATATAATTATCATTGATGTTATAATTCTTCAAAATTCTCTTTACATTCGTCAGTCATGCGATTTACACGTTTTTCCTCAGGCATTTTTGTCGAAGGGCTAAGTTCAGTAAAAACCCTTAGCAACTTCTGGTTCTAATTTTTAGTTAATTCTAGAAAACTCCAGATCTTTTATAAATTCCTTGGAGTTTCTTCCTTCTTCATTACCTCTATTTTCTCTTTGGGTCTCTCAATATGCCATGTTTAGATACTATATAACCCAACATTTTATTCAATCAAGCTAAGATTCACTCCCATTGAAATTGGCATATAATTGTTTCTACCTTCATGATATGTAAGATTTCCTCAAGTATTCAAAATATTCTTCTTAACTATTCGAATACATACAATATCTTATTTATGATTATCGTCACTAACTGATTTGATTTTGCTTGGATCACTTTAATCTTTAATGTCATGATACTGTCGGGGTATTGTTACTCAAACAAATATAACCAAAACTCCATGCGCCCATAATTAGTTCTCGTAATTCCTTAAGTAACTAATTCCTCATTGAGGTAATATTATCTCATGTTATTTTTGGTTTCCCAATTAACTCCTTTTCTCGAATGATTTTCTCAATTCATTCAATTTTCCCTTATTTGACATTGACTTATTCTAATGTTTGTTCATTCATACTAGTTTCTCCACACATTTCAATTTATTTGCAATCTCAACTTCCTATGTTGGTAACACATTCCTCAGATCTAATTTTTATCTCCTGTACATATTTGCATAGAATATAATGTGGACCTAAATTCTCCTTACATTAACAATAGTGTCGCCTCAAATTTAAGAATCCACTCACGTAGTTGGGTACTTTACATTAAACAAAATGCATACACTCTTAGTAGTATGTTCTACATCTTAAGCTTGAGTCTCTGTTAGTAATAGGACTCCAATATTCACTTTTGACTCATCAAAGATTCATTTATGATTTGTTCCTTCATTGATCATTCTTAAAAATTAAACCATCTGGTCTGTTTAACCTAATTTGGTGAAATTCTTCTTCGAAAGAAGATTTCTTACTACTATCATCTATACGGTTCATGTAATCCTTTATCAATCCACTATTTCCATTATTGCTTATAAGACATTCTTAGTACCTTAAGAAGATCACTTTTTATCATTTCTTTCAATATTCTATTTACCAAAACTTAATAAGGTAGTAGACATGTCTACTTTCGCATAAGTCTAAATGTGTATCATCAAAGTCATCCAATTCCATCCAGAGATTTATCTCTGACAAGTCACTAATTTATTTCTTACACTAATGATACTTTGATCTCAATTGATCCTAGACAATATTTCTCTCTTTATCCTTGCCCACGACCAGGCTATCCATGCCACGATCATGACAAAAACCTATTTTTTTCACGCCACCATCGTGCCCTGCATTTTCTTCCTCGCATTAACACACATACTAACATCAATTCTACTCCAATTTTCCAGAATTTATCTCCTCTAATATTACATTATGTCATAATGATTCAACTACCATATTGAGTGCATTAACTCTTCTCATTTGATTCATCATCTTTTTCTTATCTCATTCATACATAAAATCCCATCTTATACGCATTTCTAACTTTCTCTATACTACATATCATTCATCTCATGTAAAGTCATTCATGTCTATTTCATTCCCCTTTTATTCTTTGCTCATTTCTATATCATTTTCCTATTGTCATTTATTTCATTTTCCATATATGTATCCTGAATCAATTTAGAATTATAGAGGTATAACCATTATGACATTCTAGTCTCGATTCCATAGACATATTCTTATACTGAATCATAAACTCTTATTACAATATTCAAACAACCATTTCAAGTCCAAGTTCAACCATTCAAGGTCATAGAAAAATTTATTTTCTTTCAACTTGGCTTGTACACTTTAATCTCATTATTTCTACTTATATCCCCATTTTTCTCAAACAATCCATGACAATATATTCACATTTATATCACATTCAAGGGTATACCATCATAGTACAATATTGATATGATGTTCAATGATACAACCACACATATAAATATAGTGAATCATAAAGAACTAGATACTATTTCTCATTTCTAAATATCCACAAACTTTCTTTTTCTCACATTTTGATAGATCATCATTCTCTTCACTATTTCTATCCGCTCAAACTCTTAACAAATGCTTACATGTGTGACTCATATGAATGCAACTCATACTGGGGATTAGTTGCTACTGCCTGCTATGACATGACTAAAATACATGTAACTTGACAAATCTTTCAAAAAATGCCCATGTAAGATACTAACTATGGGCTCTGATACCAAATTGTAGCACCTCACTCTCGTAAGACATGTACTCGACGTCCTGAGTGATGCTCGAGTGCAAATCCTGCAATGGTGGCATGCTAAAATGGTCAAACTCTCGAAAACTCCATACAATTTTTTTAAAAGCACAAGCGTATGCAAAAATCAGTAATAAAATTCGGGCCCATTCTTTTTTTTCATAACATCAAAATCACATTTTTTATTATTACACTCAAGAACATTCTCATTTACAAACCTTTCCACTTTGGAATTTTATTACAAACAGAATATTCAAATATACATATTACAATAATTGCAGAGGGCTCAATTTGATACAAAAAAGAAAATACAAATGCAGATGCAAACTAATCCCAACCTCTAACTGTTATTTGAATACAGTGGCTATACTCCCATTTGACCAACAGGGTAATTCTACTGAGCTTGAAAAATATTGCAAATTTTGGGTGAGTTTTGCGAACTCAGTGAGTGACCATCCTCGATGGCTCACTTAATCACATGCACATACAGTTCATATAATCATATATCACTTTGTTCAAAATATTCACATTCTCATTCAATTACAAGTTAACAAGATATTGCAATCATTCAAACATACATATTAAACGAATATGCAATGCACATATGACTCACTTTCATTTATTACATTATTATGATCGAGTGCCTATTTACTAGCTCATATCCCTTAATGGATTCGAGTTGTATCAAATAATGTCCCATATCCCTTAGTGGATACCAGGTACATTTACAACTGATTTCACTTTCTGAGCTTTAAGTTCTTTTTCGATGGGGACTCTGGTCATAACTGCCTTTATCTTCCATGTATTCATAAAATGGAATGCATCATATGATCAATCAATCACATGATTTCGGATTCACAATGACTTTCATATTTATCATCACTCTGGCATTCAATAGTTAAGTTGAGAAAACACATATTTCTTTCATATTCACATACAAGGAGCACTTCAACGTTCTCACATTTAACAAGCTCCTTGGACATTCAATATTCGAAATCAGCACATTCACATCAATCATGTTCGCATTGCATAATAATCATATCCGTAGTCATTCAATGTAGAAATTGAAATCAAAACAAATAAAGAAATGAGACCATCTAGGATGACTTATAATACACTCCAGATTAGCATTAGCTTCCATGATCTGGAAACGTCTAAATGCGGACGTTTATCCTGCACATCCAAATTATGCAATACACACGTTGCACACATATTAATAATTACACAATTATAAGTATTCCTTTATATACAAATGTATCTATGGAATGTGTACAATGCATGCTCAATAACAATTCCGGGTATATTATCAAATTTCACAACTTAAGCACATTCTCATTTTTAGCATTATTTGCTTTCATAATGTCCAATTCTCATTCACTTTTACTAAATACCCATTACTCATCTCCTTTAAATCATAAGTACAATCATACGAACATCTTCATTTCATTATACTCATGCCTTTTGTACTTTAATAACCATAATTCACTCATTATTATTATTCTAACATTATAAGATCAAACATTATCCAAACTCTCATTTCTTCTTATAACATCTCCAAAATTCTAGACCTTCTGGTCAATTGTTCATGAACATTTTGACAAGGAAAATGGAGTAATCTGGCAACACTTCCTTTTAGAAAGTTTTCATACTATTTCTTAAGTTTCAAATGAAACTAAGTTCATATAATTAGGTTCAGTAATTTGAAAGTTATACCCCAGATATTTTTGTACTGTTCTTATACTAAAATAGTGCCCTATACCCAACTTCCATCCAGAAATTGAAATTTTTAGAGACTGAATTAAAATTCAATTTCTTTAGAAACTTTGTAGAACTATGGCTATAGTTGAATCCAAATAAAAAATAATTCCATTTGGATAACTACAGAATAAGATATTGTTAAAATACCTAAGCATGTTCAGTGAAAAATACTCCAGTTATCAATATTCCAGAATTGTTCATCATTTTTGTCCCAATTTCATCAATCAATTTATTTCAAATGATTTAAGAAGATTATAATTTTTGTTTAAGATAAATAACAATGTGTTACGAGTTTGTTGGTTCAAATCCTATGTCATTTGGAGGTCGAGAGAAGAAGTTATAGTCAAAAGAACAAAGGATGTTTACGTCTGTCTCCCATCAGTAACCATAGAAGTCACGATCGTGAGTTTCTAATGCATTTCAAATGTCACGACACGATCGTGACTCTCAAACTCTTCAAAAAAATCACAATCGTCCTTCTGCACAATCGTTCTTTTCTTCTTCTCCTCCGAAGCAGCTGATTTTGTTTCTTCTTCCTCTCTTCCCAAAACAAACTTTTGGGTCACTTTTACACAGTCATTTTGATAATGAAAATGAAGGATTTAGGCTGAACATTCTTCTAAACAATTGTTCATTTATGTCTGAAGTTTCTATAAAGAAACTACAGACTATTCCCAAACCACGACAGTACACAATACTCGTCGTCAAGCCAAATTTTGAAACTCTTAGATACAGAATTCGAAATCGATTCCTCCATGTAAAATATAACCACACATATGTAGTTTAATATAAACTTAAAATAATCATATTTGGATGTATACAGATTAGGATATAGCTAAAATACAGATGCATATTCAGTGGAAACATTAGAAGTATCATACTCTAAAAATTCTTCTTTCACTTTTTCCAGATTTTAAACTCCTACATTTTATATCTAACACATCTTATGTATAAATCGTCTTTTCTACTTCATTTACTCTTCATTATCAGCTCATTATCATTCACAAATGAATCAAAATCCATTATTACTCATAAACATAAAAAACAGAACATTCATATATGAATGTTCATCCTAGCTTCTGCACTTCTTCATTTTTTTGCATTTTCCATTTTCTGCACATTATCCATTTTCATTTCACCATTTCAACTACCATTTAGCTCCAAACATTCAAAAATAAATCAAAATCCATGATTAATGTCAAATATCAAAAACAACATATTTTCACTTTTCTACACTTTCTTCACTTTCTTTTTTTTTCTGCATTTTCATTCACTACACATTCTTCATTTTCTTCTCAACTTTTAGTTTAATCATTCATTACTCATATCCAAACATCATCTTACACCTATTTATTTTCTCTAAAAACGTTTGAAATTTTTTCGCATAATAGTGAAGACATCAACAGAAACAGAGAATACACCAACTTTTCTCCAGAAATTTTCTGCACTAATTTATACATGGTTTCACTAATCTTTCAACTCAAAAGTCATTTCTATACTATCTTATAACATAATGATCATTAAATATGCAGAATAACACATACAACATACCTAAAATCCATACTCACATTTCAGCAAAATACTCGTCCTAATTGTATAAACACTTACTTTTAAAGAACATGATGCATGATTTATTTTAGATATCATGAAAACCCATACGGTACTTGTTTAGACTCCAACCCTTCAAAATCACTTGGACCCAAGCTTTCCAATATCACATGATCATCTACAGTCTAAGGTGGTAGGGTTAGATATTTCGGTGACAATGAAGAAGAAACCAAAATGAGATAGGAAGTGAAAAGTGAGAGTAAGACTTGTGTTATGAGGGTGAGAGATTTCCGAAAGTAATGAAGTCTCAAGAAGACGAAGAAAGTCACGGAGAAGATATTTTAAGACAAGAACAGTGTCTTGGTCTTTCAAATTAAAAGAACCATGGCTTAAGACTTAGACACTTGTCCAATTTCTAAAGCTTTAACTAGTGTCTCATTTAATTAGTTCAATCTTCTCCAAATTTTACTCCAATTGTCCCTAAATTTTCAATATCATTTTCTTACAAATTCTAAAGTCATCTCCAAATTTCTTGAATATTATCTAACTCTTATTTCTATTACCATCCATCAATTAACTCTCCATATGGCATTTTTTCTAGTCCAATAATACCCATAATTTAAGAAAATTCTACTAAAATTTACCAAAATTTTAAATCACTAAATAGACTCGCCAAGTCATTTTTCAACATATAAAAACCACAATTCTTAATATAATTACATTTATAAACAATTATACCTGGCAATTGTCAATGAATGCATGTACAATCATTTTAATGAGTGCACAAATTCAATTTCACATGTGTGTATGTTAGCATTATACATAAGCATGAAATGCAATTCCTTCTAATCTCTCATTACTATTTTCTTAATTACCAAATCTAACCCTTTGTGGACATCATTGATCTTACCATTTTCAATAGGGTCCTACTTCTCCTCTCAGCTACACCATTATGTTGAGTTGTTCGAGGAGTTGACAAGTTGGAAACAATTCCATTGTCAATTAAATATTATTGGAACTCTCCAAATAAGTACTCACCACCTCGATCCGATCGAAGTTGTTGTAATGGCTTGCCTAACTACTTCTCAGCTTCAACTTTGAATTCTTTGAACTTTTCAAAGGACTCACTCTGTTTATGCATCAAATACAAATAACCATATCTAGAGTAATCATCTATAAAGGTTATAAAGTATTTATAACCTCCTCTAGCTTGTACATTCATGGGCCCACACACATCAGTATGTACCAGGTCCAACGTGGATTCAGATCTATTTTCTTTGGAAGGAAATGAGGCATTGGTCATTTTTCTTTCAATATAAGATTCACAGGTGGGTAATGGATCATTATCCAAGCCTATAAGGATCTCATCTTTTACTAACCTATCAAATCTTTTTTGATTGATATGACCCATTCTTAAATGCCACAGATATTTTGAATTAATGCTAGAGAGATTGGATTGTCTTGGTTTTATCAATTCTATGGTGTTTTGTGAGCCTATAATAGGTTTTTATAAAGAACAATCCCTGTTTAATTATTGCATTACAAATAAAATCCTTATTCTCATATATTAAAACAACATTTTCAAAATATAAGGAATAATTAGATTTTATTAAACAAAAAATAGAAATAATGTTCCTTACAATCATTGGGACATAATAGACATCCTTTAAATATAACCTATGATCATTAGGAAAGTCTAAAATAACGACTCCTACTGATTTTTCCAAAAAGTAAGATTCGTCTTCTATCTTGACTTGAAATAGCCTTTAGGTAGTCTTTTCCTTTGCTGGAACCCTTGCAAAGAATTGCAAACATGGACAGTGGTTCCTGAATCTAACATCCAAGAATCAGGTAAATCTTTCACATTTCTAATTCCTAACAATCCTAGGAAACCCCTACCTTGTTTACTTTTGAGGGACTCAAGGTAGATTGGACAGTTTCTTTTCTAGTGGCCCATCTCATCACAGTGGAAACACTTTCCCTTGGTGTTCTCTTTGGCCTTCTTTTTCATGGATTGGTCCTTGACTCCTGTTTGGCCCTTCTTTTTCATTAGACCATTCTTCTTTTGCTTGCCCTTACCTTGGGCTTAGAAGAAGATGCTATATTAGCTTTTGGCCCATGAGCCTTGATATTCAATATCTCTTTTGTACTCTAAAGAGTATTCATCAACTCACTCAAGGTGTAATCTTTGTTATTGAGGTTATAGTCCAACTTAAACTGCTAAAAAGAAGAGCTTAAGCTATTGATGATCATAATCATCTATGTGTCCACATCCATGTCCACCTTAAGCATCTCAGACTCAGTGACCGTAGAGATTACCTTAAGTATGTAATCTTGTACTGGTTCACCAGGTTTTTGTTTGAGATTATGAAAGGTTTGGATAGATTTTACCCTTGTAGACCTGGTCCTCACACCTAACATCTCATGTAGGTGATGGACCATTGCACTAACAGTTTTCTTATAAGAAATTTGCTTTTGCAACATGTCGCTAATAGAAGCTACAATATAACACTTAGTAGTCTTATCAGCATTTTGTCATCACTCATATTGTTGGATTAGCTCAGGAGTTGAATCTCCACCTGGAGGTGCAAGCTCATTTTTAGTTAATACCTATGAAATTCGTTCATATTAAAGAATAATGCCTAGGTTACGTCTCCATTCATTAAATTTCTCTTCATTTTTCAATTTGTTATTTGATAAGAGCAAAGTGAGTGGATTCATTTTGTGGTGATTATGTCTGAAAAATAAATTATTAAAGAAAGAGCATACTAGTCAATAATCTTAGAACTTTGTATAAAATCATGATGCATGTATGCGTGATGATAGATTTAACAAAACTTAAAAACTTAAATCATTATATGATGGTTATTTTTCTTATCTATAACGGACAAAGTGACAGTGGGTCATCTTATTTATTAAAAATAAACTAGGACCCTCCCACTAAAAAAGCTACCAACCATCTTCACGTCTAACTTTTAAAGAAGTGTTATAATTTGGTCTATACATTTATCAACAGAGCTATGGTGGGCAAGTTTTTGGTAAATTATGTTGAGTGTATTAACCATTTGATTCATCCACTAAAGGAACTTGTAAATCATGCCTCAGTGGGAGGTCACATTTGCTACCAATGAGTTGACACATCCTTTAGGAAACCCAAATCATGCAAGATCTAGGATTTATACCCTCTGGTGGGGAGTAACACTTCACTACATGCAAATGGGCCATCATATGGAGACCGTGGACTCTCACATGAACATCCTCTCCCCCTTAATCTTTTTGGGCTTTAAGTTTTAATAAATACCATCTTATCTAAATACAATTTATTATCCATCCTATATTGTTTCATTATATATCTCATACATAATTAATGCATGGCAAAGCCTAGGGTTGGCAATTTTCTAAATGACATGCATTCATATAATATCACATGTTATTTGCATTCATTTATCCATTCATCTCATGAACTAATAAGCCATTTTTGATTGTCCATCCTAAAAACATAAATACAATTACAAGGCTTCTAGGTCCAACAATTTCTTCTTAAACTTGGATTTTCGCTTCGAACTATTCGTTCACATGACCTGACCCATTCGGTAAAAAATGTGTAATGACTTTTCTTTTCCAATAAAATTTTAATTTTCATAACATTGAATTTTTGTCCAAAAGAAAACAAAAAACTGCTCATGTTTTTCACTAAAACCCAGATTTATGTATATGACATAGAAATTCCAACACTTGTAAAAACTGAAACTTTTCACAAAAATGTTCATACAACCGAAATTTTTTTAAAACAAAATTTCAACACTTTTGTTTTCTAAAAACCAAAATTTAGCCAATACACAATAAGCAAAACCGAAACCTTACCTCTTCATTTCTTCATCCATGGCTTCTTCATCTTCATCATTACATAATTTTTTGTAAATTACATAATCAAAGAAAACATAAAAATGAAACCAAAGAGAAAACATGACGATAATATACCACCCTCCTTGTTATAAACCAAATGAAGAAAAGTTACAAGGTAATTTTAGAATCAATGGACAACCAAAAGAGCCAAACACACACCACATATATTTCTATCACATAAAAATATGCAGCATACAAAAATGATTGCCAACCCATGCATCACATATAGGAACTGAAATCATGCATAAGAAATTTGGCTCCAATACCAATTGTTGGATCGAAAAAATAAAGCATGCACGATTTGGATAAAACAGTATATTTCAAAACTTTTTAGAAATCAAAATTGCAGCGGAAGCAATATAACCAAATCAACATGCATAGCCATACATGATATGGTATAATGAAAAATATTTGCATAAACACAAGATGAAATTATTACCGACTCCTTTGCTACAGCTTTAACTCCTCCCTGTGTTATCCTATCCTCAACAATGTATCCTCTCCTAGGTGATGTATCCTCTTCTCGTTATTGTATCCTCTTCTCATTATTGTATCCTCGACCAATCCGATCTACCATTTGTTCTTCTTGGACAACTTGGTTGACAAGATCCTTTGGTAGTAAAGGAGAAGAAACTTGAAGAGATTTTGCCTTAGAAGAAAGAAGCCAATGATGAGACATCTCTCATGCAATTTTTAGCTCACATGCAAGAAAGGAGAGAGAGTGATAAAAATTCAACAACCACTTGGTCTTCTTCACTCTATTTCGGTTAAGCCTTAAAGGAAGAAGTGAAGTGCATCTAATGCATCACTTCCTTCCTTAATCAATCATAAAGAAGCCAATAAATGAGACTCTTCTCATTTATTTTAAGATGGCTATATGAAAAGACCAAAAACCTAAATGACACTTCTCATTTTTGGTTTTGTGTTGAAAAGAAGGAAGACGATCCATAAAATGTACCCCTTTCTTCTATAATCCAATGAATGCTAATAGGTTACATGCTATCATTAAAAGAAACCATTTAATGATAAGATCATAACTCCATTTAATCATGATAAAAACATATTAAAAATCATCTTTAATATAGCAAACTAATGTTAAATGTGCAGCTGCGCATTACCCCATTAAAATTGAAAATCCACCTCCTTTTATCTTTAATAACTTTATTTTAATATAATTAATCAAATTAAACCAAAGTCTAGCCCATTTCTAAATGTTCATATGAGCTTCTAATTAACAATTAATTAAAGTAAGCCCAACATTCAATCATGGGATTTAAAACTTCTATTTGTATTTCTTACTTTGCTTGATAGCCTTCCTAAAAGCCAAATGAGAAATCTAATTGGACTCATATAATTCAAGCTCTAATAAGCCCGGAATTAGTTTAATCTCATTAGAATTAATTCCAACTTATTAACTAAATGTCATTCCACTAAAGATAATTAGTTGAACTCTTGAATTACTAAATATTAT
>JANSVA010077578.1:0-11584 GCA_025504915.1 Erythroxylum reticulatum | reverse complement strand
TATCAAGTCACATACTTGATGATATAAGCCTAATACTATTCATGGAATGTAAATCACATTACATAAACGATATACATCCATATATAAAAGAATACCTCATAATATATTATTAATAAACCATAATGTTCGTACAAAAGTCACACATGTCCATTGGTCTAGGGCACACTACTAAAACTTATAACAAAAGTAAAAACCAACAAAAGAATAACAAAATACAAAGTCTCCATTCCTAGTCTTTTCCTAGAAAAATATGAAAAATCCTCTGAAAACTAGAAACTATCTAGAAATGTAAAAATTGCTACCCTTCGTGAAAAGTGAATGCCTTTTTTTTTATAATGATTTTGAATGTTCTCCTTCTTCCCTTTTGTCATAATCTTCAACAGATACATTCCTCCTATATTCAAGTCGCAGATCCCCATCAGTAAGGTAATAACTTGATTCCCAAAATCATGAAGATCTTAGGTGGACCAAATTTGATTTCAAATTAGATTCTGCAGATAATATGTTTCCTTACATGTGCCCACGCTTAGTTAATTATTTTTCCGCCAGCTGGGAATTTGAATTGTCTTTCCTTTCCTTGAATCTTTTTGATCCAATTTCATCTTTGAAAATCATATGAGAACAATTAAGAAACAGGTCCACTAATTTTGAATAATAATTTCAACACATTATGTAGATTTATATCCAAAATTAGCAGAAAAATGACAATTTAATAAATTCCCCCACACCAGACCTTTGCATACCCTCGAGTAAATATACAAAATCACTACACTCTATCAATTCGTCCTTCTTAAGATTAAGTGCACATAATCCGCTAAACTTAATCCAGTAAGACTTAGGTTGGACCATACATCATAATCATTAAGGCTCAAATCTGCTCACAGGTTTAATTCAAGAGTTAACCTTAATTCCACATATTACCTAATCACTGAAATGTCAAACTTTGACTAAGTGTACAAGATCAGTTATTGCAGTTAATCAACATGGCACACCTTAGACTCACATAGCCTAGTTTAATTTCATGCACACTCAATCTCATCCAAACTAATATAACACAGCTTCATAGCTTAACGCACAACATAAGCATGCAAAAACAGAAAAGAGAATCAAAGAAAGGCAAGACCATATAGTCACACACATGTATTCCATATCTTTCCCCCACACCTACACCAACATTTTCCTTAATGTTATGATATAAGATTAAAGAAGCAAAAATAGAAAAGAAAAGAGTAAAGAATGCTTCTTTATTTGTTGAAGTCCAAATCATGGAGTTGGTAGGTGAGGAGGTTGGAATCCTTAATGCTCACAATACACCATTAAATTATGCTCCATTCGGTGCATTTGGTGTTCTAGTCGACTGAGACAATCGTCCAAATTAGCTTGAAGAGGTTGGTGGTTATACGGTGCATCTGTTACAACCCGACTTCTCGTAGTTAGACGTGGATTGAAAGGGATGGTTGGACCCAGATTAGTGAAAGATACCTGTCCATGGCTTAGGTCCACGATTCCTATCCTGTGCAAACATTCTATATCCAAGGTTTCTACAACACAAGCCACAATCATGTCAGTGTTGTTAGGATCTAATAAATCTAAATTGATGGCCAATTGAGTGATGTAGGATCCTAATATCAAAGCTTTAGATTTTTTATTCAATACAGATTGAAATTGCATTAGAAACCAAAAACCTAAATTAACAGGAACTTTTCTATCTATAAACCACAAAAAGAAAAATTCAACTTTAGAAAGTGTTCCCGTAGAATCTCGATGCCCTAAAAATTATATGCTAAGATTCGATGAATAATTTTGAAAACAGAATTTTTCATATATGAACTCTTAGATACACTAACATTATATAGATTAGGGTCTATGGACCATTGAGTCCACAATTAAGATGCATTAAAATCATCATGATAATCACATCGGGAACTTATAAATGGCTCATATTTAACATCATTAGCTGAAACAAAACCCATGACCATGTTAAAATCAGCAATAGATAAAGCAAGTTCCTTTCCTATAAGTCTAAATTTCATGATACCTTCAATAAATAAATCAAATTCTTCATGAGAATTAAATTGGAAGGTGCTATAAAATTCTTTCGTTAGTTCAATATATGCATGGCAGTCAATTTTAGCAAACACATTCAAACAAATTGGTCCCATCATTTATTCAAAGGACTCATGAACTTGTAAGGCTTGAAGAGAACAAATAAACATATACTTACAAGGCAAAATTTTGCGTTGGCTGAATTGTTGAAATCTTTCGTTATCTTCTGGAAGTCTAAAAGAAGTGAAGCCTCCACTTCTTAAGTTCCATTGGCTACGGTTCTCCACTTATTTACCCTTCCTTGTTCGATTTCGTGTTGAAGGGCCTGGTGTTGGTGCTAAAATTAGAGGTATGAATGGGGCTGGTGCTACAGCCATGGGTGACGTCGTGGTGGTGTTCAATAGATATTGGATGTCTATAAATGACATAATTGGTGAATCTAACCTATGGGAATCACTCTTCTTTCATGGCATGACTCCAATCTTTGTGAATTTGTAGTCCTAAAACTTAAAAGAAAGAACACAAAACCAACAAAAGTTGTGATTGAAAAATGGATGGTTAACAGTGAAGAAGAGGGTAGAAGGTTGGGTGTTGTATTGGAATGGTATGGGTGTTCACGAATTCAACAATAGTTGTGTAAAATCTAAAGTGAGTGAAAATGGGAGGAAGAGATAAGTGAAAGAGGGAAAGTACAAATGATGGGCGATAAAATGGTGGTAGCGGCGGGAAATATTTTTTTAATAATAAAATTGAAGATATTAACAAATGAAAATGCTAAAATAAGTGGAATGAAATTCACAATTTAAACAAAACAGTCTTAACAAATTAAAATAATGAAAATACCAAAAAATAAAAATAAAATTGAACCTGAATTTTTTTTCGGGTTGCCCCAAATGCACTTCTTTTAAGTCATTAGCTGGACATGTTTGACGACGTACCTGATTAGAGATAGGTTGGGGATACCAACTCTATCTCTTCCACATGCTCGACTAGGAAGTTCTTATAGTATGGTTTCAGATGGTGTCCATTAACCTTAAATACATTAAAAGTATCTAAACTTTAAATTTCTACCGCACCATAAGAAAAAAACGTTAGTAACAATGAATGGCCTGAGCCAGTGAGATCGTAATTTCCATGGAAATAACTTAAGCTTTGAATGATAAAGAATAATTTTTTGTCTTATGGAAAATTGTTTCCGAGAAATCATTTTATCATAAAAAGCTTTAGTTTTTTCTTATAAATTTTTGCATTTTCATACGCTTCATTACAAATCTCTTCTAACTCTTGCAATTGTAACTTCCTATTGTTATTAACCTCTACCCGATCCATATTCAACTACTTCACAATCGAGTAAGTTCTATGTTCTATTTCCACAGGTAAATGACAAGGCTTACTGAAAACTAACCTATATGGTGACATGCCTATTAGAGTTTTGTATGCAGTCCGGTATGCCCACAAGGCATCATCTAATCATAAGCTCCAATCTTTTGTATTCAGATTCACCACTTTTTCCAGTATGGACTTAATCTTGCTATTGGACACTTTAGCTTCCTCACTTGTCTGTAGATGATAGGCTGTAAAAACCCTATATGTGAGACCACATCTCTTCATCTAAGCCTAAAAAATCTTATTGCAAAAATGGGTTCCTCGATAGCTAATGATAGCTCGAGGCATTTCGAATCTGAAAAAATGTTAGATTTAACAAAATCTATAACAGTTTTAGCATTGTCAGACAAAGTAGCCTTAGCTTCAAACCATTTCAAAACATAATCCACAGCAAGCAAAATATAATTCTTACCAAAAGAAGGAAAAGGACCCATAAAGTTTATTCCCAAGACATAAAAAATATCACATAGTAGGATGTTAGTAAGTGGCATTTGATCTCTCGATCCTAAGCTACCAGTTCTTTGACGACGATCATAAGACTTGCAAAATATGTAGGAATCATAAAATAGCTTAAGCTAAAATAATTCACATTCATGAATTTTTTGAGTTGTTCTTTTAGGACCAAAGTATCCCACACACACAGATGAATGGAAAAATTTTAATATGGAAGGAATTTCATCATCTGTAACACATCTTCTAATAATCTGATCAGCATAAAAATTCCAAAGATGAGGTTCATCCCAGATGTAATATTTAACCTCTTGTTTAATTTTATCTTTTTCAACTCTAGATAAATCACTAGGTAAAGACTTAGTCACCAAAAACTTTACTATGTCAGTATACCATGGAATTACCTGTTGAATGGCGACGAGACTTTCATCCGAAAATTTGTCTTGGATAACATCAGATGCATTGGTTGGAATGATCCTGCTAAGATGATTGGCCACCAAATTTTCAGCTCCTTTCTTATCGCGTATTTCCAAATCGAACTCTTGGAGAAGTAAGATCCATCAAATCAATCTCAACTTTGCTTGTTTCTTAGTCACCAAAATATTTTAAAGCTGTATAGTCGGAATAAATGATCACCTTTGTTCCCAAGAAGTAGGACCGAAACTTCTCAAACCCAAAAACTACAGTTAAAAACTCTTTCTCCTTCGTGGAATAATTCTTCTAAGCATCATTAAAGTGTTATGGAAGCGTAGTAAATGACATGAGGTACGTTGCCCACTTTTTGTTCTAGCATTACTCTAATTGCATAATCGGAAGCATCACACATTAGCTCGAATGGAACGTCCCATTTCGTTGGTAGAATAATCAGAGATGTAGTAAGTCATTCCTTGAGTTCATCAAATGCAATCTTGTATAGCTCATCAAAATCAAACTTCATGTCATTTTAGAGTAGTCTATATATGGGTTGCACAATCTTTGAAAAATCTTTGAAAAATCACTGATAAAATCTTGTATGACCAAGAAAAGAGCAAACTTCCCACATAGTCATAGGGTAAGATAAAGATTGAATAACATTTATCTTAGCCTTATCGACTTCAATTCCCTTATAAGAGACTATATGACCCAAAATTATGCCTTGATCAACCATGAAATGACACTTTTCATAATTTAAAACCAAATTAGTCTTAATGCAATGTTTAAGTACTTTTTTAAGGTTGATAATGCATATTTCAAAAGACTCTCCATAAATCGTGAAATCATCCATAAAAACTTCCATACAATTCTCCATAAGGTTAGAGAAAATACTTATCATACACCTTTGAAATGTTGCTGGTGCGTTACACAACCCAAATGGCATTCTTCGGTGAGCAAAGGTGTCGAATGGAAATGTGAAAGTTATTTTCTCTTGATCTTTAGGTGAAACCAAAATCTGGTGATACCCTGACTAACCATCTAAACAGCAATAGTGAAATTTACCTGCAAGTCTTTCAAGCATATGATCAATAAACGGAATCAGAAAATGATCTTTTCTAGTAACCGAATTTAGCTTCCTATAATCTATGCAAATTCTCCAACCATTTTGAACTCGAGTGGGTATTAACTCACCATCACTATTTTCTATCACAATTACCCTAGTTTTCTTCGCAATTACCTAGACCGAACTTACGCAGTTGTTATATGAAATTGGATAAATGATTCTAGTGTCAAGAAGCTTCAAAATTTCCTTTTTCACTACTTCCATCATGGGTAGGTTAAACTACGTTGGGTTGCCTCACCTCCTTAGCTTCATCTTCTATCAATATTTGGTGCATACAAATGGTCAAACTGATACCCTTTAAATTTGCCACTGTCCAACCGAAAGCCTCCTTATGCTCCCTTAGCACTTGAATTAATTGATTTTCCTGCAAAAGAGTAAGTTTATTGGAAATTATGATAGGTAACATGTCTTACTCACCCAAAAAGATGTCTTTTAAATAGCTAGGCAAACTCTTCAACTCCAATGTTGGTGGCTGGATTAAAGACAGTAAGAGCTTGGAGCTACTGCATGATAGCTCCATATACGGTAGCTCCTCCTCCAACTGATTGGAATTTTCCAATTGACAAAAGATCGTCTCCAATTTGTTATTGGGTAGTAACGATTCCTTGATGGCTTGCCTTTGTGATGTGTCTCCCATCTCCATGATTGTTTCAAGTTCATCTCTTCCCCTCAATAATGAATTTTCCTGCACCCATGTGTCAATAAAATCCACAGAAGTAACAGGATGTTCATCATCTATAAATTTCATAGCATTGTACATATTGAATTTAATTAATTCACCATCAAATTTTATAGTCAATGATCTATCATGAACATCAATTTTGTTCTAGTGGTTTTTAAGAATGGCCTTCCAAATAAAATCGAGGTTGAAGAAGATAAATCATCACTCCCCATTCGCAAAATATTAAAAATTAGTTGAAAAAAGCATATCCCCTACTTGAACTAAAATGTCCTCTAACACACTCTTTAGATAAGCATTTGAACGATCTGCTAATTAAATCACTACATTAGTTTCCTTGAAAGGTCCCACGTTTAAGGACTTATAAACATTATAAGGCATGACATTTATAGAAGCACCCAAATCTAACATAACTTTTTTAATTCTCAAATCACCAATTTGACATAGGATAGTGAAAATGCCTGGGTTTTGACACTTAGGCGGAAGCTTTTTCTTTGGCAAAATGGCTGATACATTCTCCCCCAATTGCACTTTCGCATCAAATTTTAATTTCCATTTTAAAGTGCAAAGTTTCTTAAGGAATTTTGCATAACGTGGGATCTATTTTATTGTATCAAATAAAGGGATATTTACCTGAACTTTCCTAAAAGTCTCCTATATTTCCTTCTCTTGCTTGTCCTGCCTTGCCTTTGGCAAATCAACTAGGAAAAGGGGGTTGCATAACCAGATTTTGCAGACCTGTCTGCATCTTTTTTGGCTAATTTGGTGCCTTCTTTGTTACTTCTTCTTCAATTTCTCTTTCGGAGATTTTTGGAGGTGGTTCCTTCAATTCCTTATCACTCTAGAACATGATATCTTTAGCACTTTGTTTGGGGTTGATTTCTAGTTGAGCTGAAAAATTTCCAGAACTTTGTGGTTCCAATCAATTAATGGTGGTTGCCATTTGGCTCACTTGATTTTCAAGATTTCAGATACTAGCTTAAGTATCCCGCTGAAATGTTAAGGTGTTAGTGGCCAAAGATTAAACTATATCTTCCAAGAAAAACTTACCTTCGGAATTATATGTCATTTTTTGATGTTATCAAGGTACATATGGTTGTCTAAATTGCTGGAAACTTGTAGTATCTTGCTGTCCTTGAGAGTTCCCATAATGAGAATTCGGATGATTGCGCCAACCCAGATTGTAGGTGTTAGAGAACATGTCATATTTCCTCTGATTTGGTCCTGTAAAACCCCCCATAACATTCACTTGATCTGCTTTTTCTTCCTACAAAACCAGACATGCGTTAGTGGAGTGACCTAACATCAAGCATATTCCATATACCTTTTCTTCTTCTTTCTTTGTAACCACAATTTGTCGCACCAAAGATGTAAGGTCAACCAATCTTTTCTCCAATGCTGTCACATTGACCTCATTTACGTGTTTTGAACCATGCCCAGTACGTATCCCGAATTGTTGTGTATTGGAAGTCATATTTGCTATCAAATCCCTTGCGACTATCGATGTTTTGTCAACTAAAGCTCCACCGCTTGTAGCATCAACTCCTATTTGTGAGCAAAAAACCTTCATAGAAGTATTGAATCAACAACCGGTCGGTTATTTAGTGATGGGGACAGCTAGCACAAAGTTTCTTGAATCTTTCCCAATATTCGTAAAGTGTCTCCCCCGTTTGTTGTCAAATGCTACAAATTTCCTTTCAAATGTTGACATCTTTTGATGCTAGAAAATATTTCTCAAAGAATAGTCTCTTTATTTCAACCCATAACTGGTCGGTTATTTGATGATGGGGACAGCTAGCACAAAGTTTCTTGAATCTTTTCCAATATTTGTAAAGTGTCTCCCCCTTGTGTTGTCGAATGCCACAAATTTCCTTTCCAATGTTGACATCTTTTGATGCTAGAAAATATTTCTCAAAGAATAGTCTCTTTATTTCAACCCATGTTTGCACATTTTCACCAGTTGAATCATACAACCAATCTTAAGCATCATCTTTGAGAGAAAATGGGAAAGCTCTTAGTTTGATTTGCTCTTCCGTCATATTTGTTGGCTTTATACACATACAAATCACGTTAAACTCCTTCAAATTTTTCTAAGGATCCTCTCCCGGTAGACCTCTAAAAATCGGTAATAAGTGGATCAGCCCAGATTTTAATTCAAAAGTGTTGTTGCCCCCCAAATTTGGAAAGTTGATGCGGTGGGGCTATTGAGCATCCATAGGTACGGCTAGTTTATGAAGAGTGCGATTCGTAGCCATGATTTCCGTTTTCTACACTTGCTGTCAATGTTTTGTTTGTTTTTGTAACCTTTTGGCTGTCTTCTCGATCTCTGAATCAAATAGCAGTTGGGTTGTCTTTTCTACTCGTGTAACATATATATACTGTCAAGAAATTTCCCAACAATGGTGCCAAAATTTGGTACTGCAGTCGCCTGCAACTAAATTAATACCAACTCTACTAATGAAAAATGTAGTTAGGGAAGAGTTAAGATCGTTCCCACAAGGAATTTTAACGGTAATGATTATACAAGTTTAAAACTAAACAAATTGGGGGTGGGGAGTTTAATTCACGTAAATTTAAGAAATTAAAAATGACAGAAATAGAAAATTAACAAAAATAATCAAATATGGAAAGTTAGTAAACAAACCTTAGTTTTAGGTCACCTACGTTATCAAACCAATATAGATCCTCGATATAAAACTTAGTCCATTAACAAACATTCATTGGGTGATGTTTTCTCTTAAGATTAAATGAATAGAAACATGTATTCTAAACATTCTTATTAGTTAACAACTTAGATACGATCTTAAGTTTAATTGATTAACAACTTTAAGAATTAAGTAATCAATGAACAAGACAACACACGTGCGACATGTATTTAATCAATTTAAGCATCTTCTTAAAATTTCCAAACTTTAACGTAAAGATGGTAATCCTAATTGCTACTTGAGATTACCAAAATTGAATGTCAGATTTTACTAATCTAGCTATAAATTAAATAAATCAATTCCTATTTACATAACCTAGAAATCAATCAATTCAATCATGAAAAACAATTCGAAAGACACTTAATATTCATTAATGAAATAAACTTTATTTAAAAATCTCACACGTACTATATGATAACATGCTTCCCTTCAACCAAGAAGAAAGATTTAGCTAGTTATAACAAAAGTAAAAACTAACAGAAGAATAACAAAGTACAAAGTCTCCATTTAATCCTCCAAAAACCAGAAATTATGCAGAAACGTAAAAATTGCTACCCTCTGTGAATAGTGAATGTCTTTTTTAATGATTTTGAATGTTCTCCCTCTTCCCTCCTGTCGTAATTTTCAGTAGATACACTCCTCCCAAATTCAGGTCTCAGATCCCCATCAGTAAGGCAACAACTTGATTCCCAAAATCATAAAGATCTTAGGTGGATCGAATCTGATTTCAAATCAGATTTTGCAGATAATCTTTTTCTTTACACTTGCCCACACTTAGTCAATTAATTTTCTACCAGTTGGGAATTCGAATTGTCCTTACTTTCCTTGCATCTTTTTGATCCAATTTCATCTGTCATGTGTTAAAAATCATCTGAGAATAATTAAGAAACAAGTTCATTAATTTTGAATAATAATTTCAACACATTAAAGAGATTTATATTCAAAATTAGCACAAAAATGACAATTTAACAATTCCAATGCACTTATAATGAAAATTTTTTAAAATTGATCTCTTTTTAAGAATGAGACCAAATAAAATCGAATTATATTTAATTCGCCATAAAATTTTATTAGATTTAGATTATTCGATACAAGATTTACATGAATCATCGAATAATTAAGATATTGACTTATTAAAATATCATCATTTAATAATTAATTAAATTGATTTAAAGCTAAATCAAGTCAATTTTTCTAAATTTAAACTTGATTGAAAAGTTTAATTGATTTAAAAAAATTTCCTATTAATTCAAGTCAAGTAGTGTTGCATGTTTCTCTTAATTCACACGTAATATTTCTTGGAAAAGATGGTTACGTGTTTAGGTTATTGTGAGATTAGCAATGAGGCCTTTGACGATGTATTTTCGGAGAAATTGATGAAACAAGTTTCCAAGATACATCTAATGAAGGAGAAAAAATGAATCGCCACTTAACCTGAATCTTCAGGCTTCACATCTTTTCTTATGGAATCTGATTACCCATATCCAACTCAACCGATTCAAAAGTTTCAATTTAATTTACTTTAATAATTTTCAAAAATTGATTAATTTTTATAAATTATTGATTTTCATAAAGTAAAATAAACTAGTTGATTTTTATTTAACAATTTTTGTCTTAATTAAACTTTAACTTTTTCGATAGATAAAGACAACATTTTTTAATCTTATTTAAAAAAAATTAATTTTGTTCGATCTTTATTATATACCGATTTTATAATAGTTTAATATCAATTGAGCCTTTAAACTTTAAACCTCTTTTTTTATTAATTTAATTCTTAAACATCTTATTGTTACCAATTTAATTTTCAATATGATTTTTAAGACATTGTAATCAAGTTAAGTTGAAATATGTTTTTTAATTTGAATCCAACTTGAGATCTATTAAACTTAAGTTATTTCACATTAGTTCAATTTGAATGGTCGAAAGAATGTTATTTATTAAAATAACATTATTATGAGAATTAGTTAAACCAATTTTGAATCGAGTCAATTATATTGTATTGCAAATTTTTATTATATTTTCAATTTTAATTAATTATTTCTTAGTCTTCATCCGTCAATCATCTAGAATGCCGTCATATTAGTGCAATGGGACGTGTCAGTCAAAATATAAATCAAATTTTGCTTCTTCAAAGATCTCATAGAGATTTACCATTTGTGGAAATTCCTGTAATTTGATGAGAATGACTCGTGTTGGAGGAGAATTTGATAAAAGAAGCCATGGATTGGACACGACGTGTGATGAAAAACAAAAAACGAAGTTTCAAAGTGATTTTGGAAGTGATTGAAGACGACTTTCATATATCTAGAACATCTTTCTTTTATTCTTCTTCTATGGTTATTATCAATGATTTTAAAATCAGGCCGGACTAATCAATTGAATCGAAATAAACGCAAACTGGCCTAATTTTCACTTCGGTTTGTGTTTATAACTTTTAGAGAAAAACCAGTTAGTTTAATAATAAACCAGTAAATTTTTTGGGAAAAATCAGACAATTTCAAAAAAACTAGCTAACTAAACCTTTAGGCTATATTTAGTTGAATGTAAGATTTTTAATGAAATAAAATATAATAGAATGAAATGAAATGATTTATAATAAAATAGAATGTAATATTATAAAATTGTTATTCAGAAAAAAATAGAAGAGTTCATAATATAATATAATGAAATGTTGATTAGATGAAGGTTTTATAATATAATATAGTGAGTTTGATCAATGAGAGTGACTTGGAAGATAATTTTAGATAAAAAATTATTGACATGTCATTTGGTGCAATGCAT
>JANSVA010077562.1:0-11584 GCA_025504915.1 Erythroxylum reticulatum | reverse complement strand
AATAATAATAAGGAATTTAATAATCACAATAATAATAAGAAAATTAATTATGAATAATAATGATTATAAAAATAATACAAAATTAATTTTGTATTATAATAATAATAAGTGAAAATTTTATAATAATAACAGCAATAGCAATAATTAATAATTAATAATAATTACAAATTTTATAATAATAATAACGATAATTAATAATAATAAGATAATTAATTTCGTATAGTAAAATTAATAATAAAAATAAAAATAAAAATAAAAATCGATAATAATAAGCACAAAATTTATTATAATAATAATAATAAGAAGAAGAAGAAGAAGTTCAAAATTTCGTATAATCAAATTAAAAATAAAATTAATTATAATTATAATAAGATAATTAATTTTATATAATAAAATTAATAAAATAATATTAATATTAATAAGAATAATAATAATAATAAGTAGAAAATTTATTACAACAATTAATAACAATAATAACAATAATTAATGATAATAATAATAATAATGATAAATACTAATAATAATCATGATGATGATGATGATGATAATAAGATAATTAATTTCGTATAATAAAATTAAATAATAATAATAATAAGTTCAAATTTTATAATAAATAATAATAATAATAATAATAATAATTTATAATAATAATAATAGTAATAATAATAATAATGATGATGATCATAAGTATAATAATATAATTAAGAATAAAAAATTGCTTATGCAGGAGGAGGGGTATTTCTGGAAGTTGCTTATGTGTTTTGCTTCAAAGACGGGAACAAGAAATCTTATGCCGCAGTCTTGGAAGGAACAAAAAATTTATGTCCCTGTGCTCTGGAGTCAAAACAAAAATAAGTACAGACAACAAGCAAATACTGCCAGGTACAAAATTTTTGTGTCCCTGTCCTCTGTCTCCATCAATGGAGACATCATCCAAATGCTACGTTATAGTTTCTTCCTAGTACCATGATAATTCTTCACCAATACCATGACAATTCTTCTCCAACACTGTCAACTTTAACAACTTTTGCAAAAGCTCTCATCACACACCAAAGGAGAAAATCATAGTAAACACTCACAAAGATGAAGAGAATAGCCACACCAAAATCAAAAAATAGATGGAGATAAAGTGGCCATACTAACCGTACAATATAGCCACATACTAAGCATTAAAAAAGCTATAAAAAGGTGCATGCTCCCATATTTACCAACAATACTACAAATTTTGACTAAATGTGCAGAAGAAAATGATATCTCAAACTTAAACAACTAAAAAACCAAAGAGGAGTTTAAGTAAGAAATATGGATGTTTATACCACTCATCGAACACTCAAAATTTTAGGAGTCAAAAACTTCTTCATAAACGTTACAACTTTCCATGTAAAATGAACATAAAAAAAACTTCTTTCATTACACTACGCTCTATTTAAGGAGGATCCATAACAAAATCCCATTCTGACTTAAATGGAGGCCTCTATCAATTCAAAAATCAAATGACAAGCTTTAAACTTCCCCCTTGGTAGAAACTTCATCATTATATATTAACCATTATCTTCTGTATGTACTTTTTCAAGCTCAAGCAACTTAGAGACTAAAACAACATGTATCTAATTATATCTTACCATGGAAACTAGGATTCTTACTCAGATGTATCACACTATAGCTATCAAAAAATAAAACATACCTCTTTTAATTACAATTGAGTTCTTAAATATAATTTTTCATCCAAAGCAACTCTTTACAAGCTTTAATTTTAATGGTAAAGCTATTTGGATGAAAGAAATACTAGAATATTCTGAGATAAAAGCATAATAGAAGAACAATTCAACAGCTTAACCATTATGCAAATTAGAAGCTACTTGAACTTATACAAGTCGAGATTTCATAAAGAAGACATAACCATTGTACTAGAATGTGGAATGTGTAGGCATATTAACATCTGAAGAAAGTTGTATCTAGGCTTATAATCTTATATTTGCTTGGCTTTTGTCATGTATAGCTCTTTGTATCTACAGTGTAACTCATGCTTGCTATTATTAACTTAATTCAATATCATTTCCTAAAAAAAATATAGTTTCATAACCTAGATTACCATGCCATAACTACTCTTATAAAGGTAATCAAATAGCTTAAAGTCACTTTTCTTGAGTCAATATCACCCGTCAGGTCTAAGTTAGTGTACTTAGAAAGAATTGTACTTCCTACTTTAAGACGTCGTTTCAAACTAAAAATGTCTCAAAGATATTTCACAATCCATTTTACAACATTCCAATGCTCTTTATCTTTACTAGACAGAAAATGAATAACTATACTAATTGTGTGAACAATATGAAGCCTTTTACTACACAATGCACATATCAAATTTCCTACTATTAATGCACAAGGAATATTCTACATGTTATCTTTCTCTTTCGTATTAAATGGAAACTATCCAATGCCAAACCTAAAGTAAGCAATAGGAGTTATGCTTTCTATTTTTAACTATATTTATGTGAATCTAATTAAGTGTTATCACAATGTACCTTTCTTAAGGCAACTATATTTTCTTTACTTCTATATCACAGACAATTTATATAAAATAATTTATCTTGCTTGCCTTATGCCTTTCATTGCAAAAGACTTACTAATCCTCTTTTTCAACCTGTCAATTATATAAGAATTATGATCAATAATCAATATGTCATCAACATAGAGTAATAAAATGATGAATTCATTGTCAAAAAATTAAAAAAATACATTATGATCAAAAGTAGAGTTCTTATACCCTTGTTGTATTATAGCTACGTCTAACTTCTTGTACCACAGTTTTGGAACTTGTTTCGAACTATCAAGTTATTCTTTAGGTTAGAAACATAATACACAATCAGTTATATGGGCATGTAAGTGACTGTGTATGTCAATTTTTCCAAAAATCTATAAGCATATCTTGTCCATATAACTTACTTATATGGTCGTGTAGGTTGCAAGGCTACTTAAAACGTCATCTTTGCACTCCTAAATGCTTTTAGTGACTCACATAGTTTCATACAAGGTCGTGAATGTTATATACATGCTCGTATGCACCTCTACATAGATGTGTATGTTGTAGTAACTCCATTTCTTGCCTTTCGTGTCCCATTTTCATCCTAACTCATCTACTTTTTGTTTCAACTGAGGTAAATAAGATTGGCCATCGATAGAATGGCAACAAGGATATATCTTTAGCTCATTTTGGTTCTTATTCCTTTAACTTATACCTAAATCAAAATATGAACCAAAATAAGTTTTTTAAACATATTATAACATTAATCACTAAGAATTAGAAAGAAAATATATAGTCATCAAGAATTTATCAGTTCTCCCTCACTTAAATTTTGTCTATCCTTAGGAAAACTAAATATTAAAATTAAAAACCTGAACACTTCCTCTTTAACCATATTTCCTAAGAATAAGCTGTCATAAGAAAATAGGAATAACTTTTGATATAATGGCAAGAATTGAGCGTAGATCATTTTTACTCATAATCAATCAATAACCATTTCCTTAAGAAACTGAGAAATCTAGGGGTAAATTTTGACAAGGCTTAAAAAATAAAATAAATCTACAGGTACATTCAAACACCTTTCATGATCAAGACATTCCATAATTTTGCATATCATTTCAATTCTCCACTGCTAAAGATTCATATGCATAATCCTAAATAAAAGGACTTTTTAAGGTTGTTATGGGGCCAAAATTTTAGGTGAGAAGTTTTTAGATCATATAATTCAAAAGCTATCAACACTAGTGAAGCATGAAAAACACTTAATGGAGTATCAAGTGAAAAAATTAACATCCACTCAAAATTTGATACCATCAACTTTGATAAATGTAAAAACTTTGTTTCATAACTTAGATTCAAGCCTTCATACCCTAAACCACATAAAGCAAAAGGAATTAGAAGGAATCACCCATAAAAATAATGATGACCAATACACTATAACTTTAAAGAGTGACTCTTCATAATAACTTCTCCCTTATTTCTATCATAATCAATTCACTCATTTCATACAACCTTAGGAGGAAATATTAATATGAATTACTTTGCCAAACAAATGATTTTCCTTATAAATAACTTATTTTCTTTTATTTTCCTTTTTCTTTTCTTTTCTCTTTTTTTGAATAAAAAATATTTGAAAGAAATTATATCAACAATGGAACACATTAAAAGGCAATAAAAATCACATTTGATTAACCATAACCATCTCGCATATATGCATACCCATATACTTTTGCTCTTGTGCATCTGCAAACATCAACAATCACAAATGCTCCAGTAGCTTTAAAATCTGGTTTAGAAAGTTTGTTAGGTTAAAGGCTTATAATATGGTTAGCACAAAAAGAAAAGGCTAATGAAGCTCAAGGAGCAATAGGATAAATCATGTTATTAGGTAGGCTACTTGGTTAATGTAGCTTCTAAAACAAAGAATCCCTATATCATTTCCATGTTAATTCATGAGATAAAAATGTGGTCTCAAATAAAATATTAAGGAGTTAAGATGTACATGTCATGAAGGGCACACATAAATAAAAGATAATATGAATGTATCTAAAGACTCAAAATCTCACTGGCTTAAATTCAAATACAAGTCACCACTCTTCTAAAGGAAATGTACACTGACCAACCACAAAATTAAAAATACATGCCCAAGTTACCAGAATTATTCTACTACGTAATTTTAACTATATAATCCTATAAGCAATAGAAAAAGAGATAATGTTTTTTTAATAAGCTAGAAGAACTTAAAAGCACCTAAAAAGAGCTTAAAACACATATAAGTGACAAATTATTCACCCCTACATTTAAAACTTACAATGTCCCTAATGTGATATTAAATGTAAGACATGGCACATTTAACAAAAACAACAATTGCAAAATTGTAAAAGAAAAGGAGCAAGCTCCCTTTAGGTTACCTCATAAGCAGTGTCTTTGTTTATTATTATATAATCAAGTCCATGTTCTCCTCATCACATGATAAAATTTTAATTTCCAAGGATCACGACTTTTGTATTCTCCACTTAAAATTCTTTAGGATAAGGTTTGAGTAGATGATCACTTACATTCAATGTCTTCCTATTTTTAGACTTTTAATATCTACTACACTGTGGGGAGAGACATTAGCAACCAAAAAGAATCAACCTAATAAGGATGTAATTTATGTGGAAACAATTTATATCTACAGTAATAAAGAAGCACACTTTGATTAATAGTAAAGCTTTTGCTCAAGACATAAGAATGCTTAGTCTTCTCTTTAGTTAAGATTGCTTCTAGTTTACATATAAATATCTACTTAAAAGCTTCCTATGCTAACGGGTCAATCATATTAATCAAAATGATCATCTTAAGGGTGCTTCATCACATCAAAAATATTAAAATGGGTAACTTTCCCATCAAATTCCATTATAAAGGTACCCTTACAAACATCTATCTTAGTTTAGGCTGTGATAAGGAATGATCTCCCTAGTAAAATAGGTATGGGATTATAGGGAGTTTCATCTTTCATATCTACCACATAAAAATTAGTAGGAAATATTCATTCATTTACCTACAAAAGGACATCCTCAATCACCATATCTAGATAAGAGTTAGTATAATAAGTCAATTTTATGATAGCATTAGTTTCTTTCAACAGGCCTAAATTTAAAAAAGAATAAATGGAACAATGCATATTATTAATTGATGCTCCTAAACCTAATATAGCATGTTTAATCACAATGTTACTAATTTTACAAAGAATGGAAAACATGTCAGGGTCCTTACACTTAGGAGTTATTTTCTTTTAACGACTATAGAGACAAACCCATCGTAATCATTTCATTACCTCTTAACTTTTTCTTGTTGGTACATAATTTTCTAATGAATTTTATATATCTTGAACCTGTTTGATCATATCTAACAATTGTATATTCACTTCAATCTTTCGAAAAGTTTCCCAAATCTCCTTATCCTTGTTTTCCTGATCTGACTTTGCTAATCTACTAGGAAAAGGTTAGTCTTAAAAAAAATTAGGAATTCATCATTTACCTTTGAACTAGATGAGGTATCTCTTTCTTCTCCCTTCTCAAGTTCTTATTTACTAGCTATCCTATATGCGATCCTTTTTCGGTCCTCAAGCTTCTTACCACTTCCTAAGATTATTTCACTAACATTCTTTAGATTTGTCTCACGATGCGATGGCATTTTTCCTCCTCTTTGGGCTTCTAAAGAGCTGAAAGTCACTACCATCTGGCTCATATAGTTCTATAAATTCTGGATTCTAGTCCTAGTCTCTTGTAATTAATATCATTTCTCCTATTAAAACTATTTTACATCTTGCTAGAATTGCAAAGTGTTAGTAACTATATCTTCAAATGACAAAACTGAGGTAGAAGGGTAGGATTTTTTTCTATGTTAAATAACTATTCACCCTATGGCCTATATGGGAAGTAGTCCTACTGCCTATTCCCTCCATAACTCAAGACGGGTTATCTCTCCAACCTCAATTATAGGTGAAGGAATATGGATTGTCTTGATGGGAAAAAATATCGATTGTAGCATTAATAAACGTCATATTTGTATCTTGCAGCATTAGACACCCATTTGTTAGATGGTTTGCATTTGTGTATATCACTCAGGCCTTCACCTATGCCTGATCTATAGTAACTTGTCTAACAAAATATGATAGTTTACCTAAACAATGTTTTATGGATGATTTGTTTTCCTCATTTACCTTATGAACATCATTACGACTGCTAAAGTATTGAGTGTTTATTTCCATACATTATATTAAAGTTCTAGCCTCCATATAAGTCTTTTCACACAATGATCTACCACTTGTTACGTCCTCCAAGCTCTTATCCATAGGTAACAATCCTTCATAGAAGTATTGAATAATATGTTGTTTCATGATATTGTGATGAGGGTAGCTACTAAAAAACTTCTTGAGGTGTTCCCAATACTTATAAAGGAATTCTCCATGATGTTTCTTTCTCCAGCAAATCTTTTTCCTTATATTAGATTTCTTTAATGTTGGAAAGTACTTTAAAAAATAGCCTCTTCATTTCGTTCCATATGCTCACACTCCATATAGGCAAATCAAAAAGACAATCTTATGTTGTATCCTTCAATTAAAATGGAAAGACTATTAACATAATTTGCTCTTATGTCACCCCTAGAGGTTTGATACCAAGACAGACCATATCGAGCTCTTTAAGATGCTTGTAAGCATCCTTAGCTGCAAAATCATGAAAATTAGGCAAAGGATAGATTAATTCATACTAAAGCTCAAAATTAATATGTTTAATAACATTTGGAAAGCATATGCATAAAGGCCTTTTAGTGAAGTCCGGGACTACAAACTCTCTTAGAGTTCTTATATTAGCTATAGGTTATTCCAAATCAAGTCCTTGCTCTACTTCTAGAGTTATTGTGTTTTCCCTATATGACCTTTATATTGTCCTTTCGATCTCGAGTCTTGATGAAAAGATCTTGTCACTACCATACATAAACACTAACAAATATAAAAAAGATTAAGAAACAATTGTAAAAGCCAATTATAAATAAAAATATATACAATACAAAAATGAAAATCAAAAACAAAATCTAAATCACTTCACTCCCTGCAACAATGCTAAAATTCTTGATGTGTGTTGAACACATCAAAAAATAAAACCTAACTTTGTATAACTAAATTTACAGAAGTAGTGAATAAGGATCTTATTAACAAAAGTGTGTGTTAAGCTTTTGTAATGAATAAACAAGTGTTTAGGATTTGGGGGTTTTGGTTGAATTCAATTAACAAAATAAAAGTAAAAATAATTTAATGATGGTAAATCAAATCAAATAGTATAAAATTACTAGAACTAATCAATGGGTTTTAAATCCATTTCATAGTTAAACCTCGACCTTTGCACAAATGTTCACAATCAATTGTCATATGTTATTCTTGTACCTCTTTTTACTATAAATTAACAAGCACTGCTAACCCTAGTTTTCTCACAGGTTGTATCTAATTAAAACAAGCTCTTTAATCAGGTATAACTATCAAATAACCTAGAATAAAATCTCTAGATTTAATATAACGATTGCATTATAGAATAGAAAAGCATATTAATCTACACAATAACCACATGAGTTTAAATAATTTAACCTGTGCTACGTTATCCGTAATGATGCTTGACCATTGTTTTACCACAAATGAATCATATGCATAACGATTATTTATTACAATCTATATTTTAACAATGAGTTCATATATGAATAATCTATTTGGAATATCTAAATCACTCATACATAAATCCTAAAGAATCAATCATTGAATAATATAATAAATTTTAAAAGATAATTAAAATCAACATCACTAAATTAATCAATTCCCAAACATGTTCATCGACCTTGATATCTCCATCGAACTAGAAAAATGAAGTTTAGCTCCTAATAACTCTCCAAAGAACAAGATCCTGCTTCCTTTGGAGTGTCTAATGTCTTTATGACCTTTTTGGCCTCTTAAATGCCCTTTTATACTTAAAATTAAGGTTGTATAACAATACACAATCAGATAAGTAGAAGTGATCATGTATGACGATTTTGTTAAAAATTGTGAGCATAAATGTTTATAATGAGCTACACGGTTGTGTAACTCACTGACACTATCATATAAGTCCCCACACAACTATGTAGTAGTTTATAGAGATGCTTGAGACTTCATCTTTGCACTCCTATACGCTTCTAGTGACTCACACAGTTTTATACACAACTGTGTATGTGATATACACAAGCGTATGCACCTCTAAATCGGTGTTTAAGCTATAGGACCTCCTTTTCTTACATTTGTTTTCCTATTTTCACCCTTACTTATTTCCTTTTTGTTTCCACTAATGCAAATATGATCGAATAGTAATAAAATGTGCACCAAGGATATGTTTTAACTCATTTTTTGTTTTATTTTCTCTAACTTTTACCTAAAGCAAAATATGAACCTAAATAAATATCTTAAGCATAATATAACATTAATCACCAAGTAGTAGGGAGTAGATATATAATCAATCAAGTACTTATCAATTAATGACTCAGTTGATTGAGTAGAGATTTGATCCTTCATAATAGATTTCACCAAGTTGGTGTTGGATGAGATGTTAATATTTTTTCTAAATATTTTGGAAAGAAATTAAAAACCTCTTAATGTAAATCTTCTTTAGATGCTACATCATAAACTTTCTCATCCTTTACGGAGATAAATTTCTTGGAATTCCTTTCTTGGAAAGAGAGTTATATGGAAGGAATGAGTGGTTTTATCTTCTTGGAAAAAGAGTTGTATGGAAGGAATGAGTATTTTATCCTCATCTTTTAGCCACAATGCCCTGAACCTTTGCCTCTTTAAACAATTGTTAAATTTTATCATTTGATTATAGTGAAGTAGAGTTAATACTTCCTCTTTCTGTAATTGTCCATTAAAGGGAGCTTCATATAAAGCATATTGAATTGTCTGTCTAAATGTTAGAACATTTCTAATTTTTAATTATTTTAATTCAATTCTTAACCAGTTGTAGTTTTCTTATGCAAATAAATATTTTTTTTCCTTTTATGTTCACACTAAACTCCTTAGAAAATGCTAATTCAAAGCTTTTTAACTTAGTTAAATAATTTTATAATTAAAATGGGAATTTCGTTATTTGCTAACTGAGAATGCTTTGCACTAGTATTGTAGTATAATAAGAAATTAGATGACAATTAAAAGTTAATTTACTCTCTAAAAAGATCACCATCAATAGATCATTAACCTTAACTTTGTCTAATTTCTTCCTTATTATCCAATTACCCTTCTATTTGTTTATCCTCATATTTTCTCTTCCATTATAAAGGTATTAACCTAGGTTTAAATGGCACAATCTTTAATTTTATCATATGGATTCTTTAAGCTCGCATTACCTTCAACTTCTATTAAATGTGGCATAGTGTTGATATCCCTTATGATCATCTATGGCTCATGCATAGTTCCACCTATCTCTTTAATTTTATTCCATAACGATTTCGTTTAAAAGCTATAATTGAAAGCATAAACAATTGAGATATGAAAACTTAAATTTTTATGTTTCACCTTAACAAGCAATTGTATTATTTGTTGTTCCATAAAGATTATGTAGCTTCCATTGCATTGGTATTAAAATCCAGCAATAATCTCTTGTTATAATGAAAATTATGGATATTAATAAAGGACTAGTGCTTCTTAAGGAATTATAAATTCTTATAATTGTTCCCTTCGGTCTTGGTTTCTAAAAAGCCTATCAGAAAAGATTAGTGTATTAGTCGTTGTTCCATAAACATTGGTGCAAGTTCCATTGCATTTGTAATGTCCCGTCCCCATATTAAGGGTTAGAACCCAGATTTCAATAATGGAGAAAATAGCAATGTGAGAGTTAGAAAATTTTGCATTTTCATGCTTAGCAAAATGTTAGCATACATGCATATGGAATTGAATTTTTGCACACATAAAAATAATTGTACATGCACTCATTGACATTCTGGGTATAATTAAATTGTCATGAGATTAGTTGAAAATTTATGGATTCAATGTTAAATAATTTTAGATGGTAGATTGATAATTGTGGTTATAGTGAATGAGTTAAATGAAATGGAGTAGAAAGACTAGAAATAAAATTTTAAGTGTTGGATTTAGTAAAGGAAGATACGTTGGAGAAGTTTACTGAGATTGTATAGATAGAGAATTAAATTTTGATTGGTGAAGATGTATCGTCTGGTGATTACGTATCATCTGGTGAGGATGTATCGTTGGTGAGGACGTACCGTCTGGTGAAGTCGCTTAGTCTGGTGAGCACATATCGTCTAGTGAAGACGTTTCATCTGGTGAGGATGCTTCATCTGGTGAGGACATATTGTTTGGCGAGGATGCTTCGTCTGGTGAGGACGTATTGTTTAGTGAGGATGCTTCATCTGGTGAGGACGTATTGTCTGGCGAGGACGCTTCGTCTGGTGATGTCATATTATCTAGTGCTGATGTCATATCATCTGGTGCATTGTTCATCTAATCCTTTTGTCTGGTCCCATTTTTGACCTTGTAGATGATCGAATTGTTTTTTGAGGTCTTCATAAAAATTGTAGATCCTGAAGTTCTATTTAAAAAATCTAAAGAACACCTCAATCTGAGTTCTCTAGAGAAATTTATGACCATTTTTTCAATTCATCTAACCCTTCATCTGGGTTCATCTAATCCTATCGTCTGGTCCTACTTTTGACCCTACATATGATAGAATTTGTCTTCAAAGTCTTCATAAAGTTTGTAGATCTTGAAGTCCCCTTTGGAAACATCTAAAGAACTATTTAATCTGGTTTCTCTAGAGAAAGTTATGCTAATTGCAAGATATCTTCTATGTACTGTTCATAACCTTCTTCTGGTCATTATTCATAATGTATCGTCTGGTCCAATTCTAACCCTTTCGATGAAATCTTGTTGGAACCCTTCCGCGGTGAGTCGCGGATCCGATGTCCTGCATGACATCTGGATGCGCATCCCACGAGGGAGGAATTCCTCACCACAAAAGGAAATTCGGTACGAACGTATATTCATGT
>JANSVA010077542.1:0-11585 GCA_025504915.1 Erythroxylum reticulatum | reverse complement strand
CACATCTTCTTATGGTGTCAATAGTTTATTTTGCATTTTCTTCTAGTTATCTCAAGAAATTGGTTATTAAAAAAAAGAAAAAAAGCCAATGAAAAAAAGAAGAAAAGAAAGAACGAGAACAATTTCCAGAAAGAAAAATATATATATATATGTTCTCAAAAGAACATAAAAAAGAGGGTTAAGAGATAAATTATGTTATTATTTGTGTAAATATTATCTTACTGTTGACATCTATTCCATAATTGCAGTGCATGTACTCATATTTTTTCTTCTTTCATCTATTCAATCCATTTCACCTAGCCTTACATGCATTACAACCTTGAAAATTCCTCTTGATTTTCAAAATCGTAGTTCTTGTAATGGAGAGGTACAATTATTACAAGCCTATGGTAGAGAATGGACTAAGTAGAATTTTGGAGCAAAATTATCCCAAAACAAATGAGACGAGAGCAAACACCTTACCTTGAGTGAAATCTCTTTTGCTCAATCTCTCGGATTAATTTCTTATAGTGTTTATTTTCTTAGCATTCTTTCAGTCTACTTGAATTGATTTCTGAGAAAGTGATTTTTGTCAATTTCCTACTTTTATTTTAAGCATGGTTGGAATTTTTCTTTTGCACTTGTGTCTCTTTGACTCTTATAAACTTTGTCCAGGATTACAAAGGTCGAAATGTGGGGGAATTTGATTAAGCCTAAGTTTATCATATAAATTGGCGACTATTTCATGACTTTTACTATACTTTTTGACTCCTATTTCTAGATTTTATGCTTAAATTGACTCTTGAGTGTTTACCTTTATTTTATGTAGTTTGACAGTAAAAATTGTCACAAATCGGTATTAAATGCACTAATTAATTTTCTGAGAACAATTGATATTGCAAACTACCATTGTTCATTGTAGGAGACTCAAGGAGAAGGGACTCAACAAGAAGAAGGTGTAGAGTGAAAGAAGGCTGAACTGAAGTCAACAAGAGAATAGGCGCAACAAGAAGTTCGTCGTGGAAAAAGGGATCTGTCGTCGTGGAAAAATACAAAGGAATCCAGGTTGAACTTTCAGGAAAAGTTCACTGCGGTGAAGATTAATTCTTTCGCCACAGCGAAGGAACCAACAATAGAGCAAAACCTTTCGAGAAAAGTTCACCACGGTGAAAAAAATTTGTCACCACGGCAAACCTTCGAAAACTTGAACCATTTTTGGAAATTTTACATGCTGTATAACTTGACCTAGCAACCTATTTTAAGAAAAAAACCTATTTTTGGATAAGTTGTATAGAGCTGACATATATATACATCAATATTCCATCAACTGGGCAGGAGAAGAAGAGATCCGTCACACTTCACTGCCTTAACACCCACGGTTCCCTTCGGGTTCTAGGGGGAACTTGTCTCATATCTTTTCCCTTCCCATTTTCACCACCAACATCCACCATGGTTAGCTCGGGTTCATTCCTAGTTGTGAGCTTTCTAGTTGCAATGTGTGGCTAGGCGTTCTCCTTCCTCTTGAAGATGTATAGATGGCTAGAGTTCAGTGGGCTTCAAAGGGGAGTGGTTTAATCCATGTTTAACTATGATTTATGATTTCCTAGGTTAAGGATTTGTAATTTGTAGTTGAAATTCTTGATTAGAGTTTAATCAAGTGTTGGATGTTCAATGTGCAGATTGGATTTGTTGATGTAGAACTTGGAGCTTAAATATATGAAGTCTCATATATGTCTATTTGTGATCTTATTGATTCTATTTTATCTGCCTAGTTGTGTTTGATATTGAGTTGATTCCAGATCCTAAAGTGACTTGTTTCATTGACTTACTGACTACACACATTAAGGGCATTTAACAAGGTCTTAAAAAATGGAGTTAATTGATTAAGATCTTGGAATTAAAGAGTTCTTTAAGGTTTAGCTACATTATTGTGAATTCCTTAGTTAGGATTTATGCTCTCATATATGTCTTTTTGTGATTTTGTTAATTCTCATTTATCTACCTAGTTGTTTTTGATATTGAGATGATGCTAAATCCTAAATTGACCACTTGCATTAACTTACCCATTGCACACACTAAGATGTAGTCATCAAGGTTTTAAGAAATGGAGTTCATTGATTAAAACCTTAGACTTAAAGTGTTCTTTAAGGTTTATCATTTCAAAACTTAGTGATTTTCACTCCCACCAAGATTTGTTTTGAACTATGATAGCCAAAGCTCATTTTTGAAGAGGATTTTCTCACATTTGATCATTGTTTTTAACTTTCAATTTCTTATTCCAAAAAATCGAAAAATACTTTTTACACAATTTTCTTACAATTATTCAATTTTGTTAGTTTTTTTTAAGAACCAAAACCCCCCTCCTAACCAATTTTAGTTGCATTTCATGACATTTAGGCTAGCTTGGGACCATTGCATTAGGTTCCAATTAAGTGAGACGACCCAAGGTTGCACTTGGAATTCGATTTTTGATTCAACCTCTAAGGATAAAACCGAAAGACAACGCGGATCATGAGCTTGAATTATCTAAGTCTAATAAGATTCCCCACTTAGCTTCAAGGAAGGTTATCAAGCTAATTAGGAAATAAAAATGGAGTTTTTAAAGCCCATGATTTAATGTTGGGCTTGCACTAATTAATCCTAAATGTGCATTTAGAATGGGCTAGACTTTGGTTTAATTTGATTAACTAGATAAGTTAAATTAAAAAAAAATTTAAAGAAAGGAGAAGGAATTTCAGTGTGTTAGGGTTGAATGTGCAGGTGCACATTTAACATTAAATTGCTAAATAAAGATGGTATTTATCTTGGTTTATCATCATTTAATGGAGTTATGAACTTACCATTAAATGGTTTAATGGTTATCTTTTAATGATAGCATGTAACCTATTAGCATTCATTGGATTAAAAAAGAAAGAGGTACATTGGATGGACCATCTTCCTTCTTTCATCATCAAAAAATGAAATTGATAGGTCTCATATTAGGTGATTGGTCTTTTCATATAGCCATCTTAAAACAAATGAAAAGTGTCTCATTTAATGGCTTCTTTATGTTTGATTAAAGAAAGGTATGATGCATTGGATGCTCGCTCTTCTTTCCTTTTCATGCGCATAACCGAAATTGGTGTGTGTAAGAAAGTGTTCTTGTGTTATTTTGACCAACTCTCTCCTCCCACCTATGCATGGTCAAAACCTAGAATGAGAAGTGTCTCATTGTTTCCTTCTTTCTTCTAAGAAAATTCTGCTCTAAGCATTTCTCCTCCTTTCCCACCAAAGAATCTTGTTAACAAAGTTTTCCAAGAAGAACAAGTGGTTGATCAAACTGGTTGAGGACACAACAATAAGGAGAGGAAAGACTGACAAAGGTAAAGCTAGGATTGGATACAAGAAGAAGGAGAGGATAGCATAGCGAGGAGTTAAGGCTGTAGCGAAGGAGTCGATAATAATCTTCATCTTGTTTATGTTTATTATTATCCTTATACCATATCATGTATATATTAGCATGATGATTTATATATATTGCTTCCTCTTTGATTTAGATTTCTAAAAAGTTTTGAAATCTACTGTTTCTCCAAATACGACATGCTTTCGTTTCCCAATCCAACAGTTGGTATCAGAGCCAATTTTCTTATGCATGATTTTGGTTCCTATATGTGATCCATAGGTTGGCAATCATTTTTTTGTGCTACATATTTTTATGTGATACAAAAATATATATGGTGTATGTTTTGCTCTTTTGGTTGTCCAAAGATTCTAAAGTTACCTTGCAAGATTTCTTCGTTTGGTTTGAAATAAGAAGGGTGGTCTATCATCACCATGTTTCCTCCTTGGTTTCATTTTTATATTTGCTTTTAATATGTAATGTACAAAATCATGTAATGATGAAGATGAAGAAGCCATGGATTGAAGAAAGGAAGAGGTAAAGTTTCGGTTTTGACTATAGTGTCTTGGCTAAATTTCAGATTTTAGAAAACAAAAGTGCTGGAATTTTGTTTTAACAAAATTTTAGTTGTATAAACATTTTTGTAACAAAATTTCGTTTTTTACATGTGCTGGAATTTTTATGTCATATTCATAAGTTTTGGTTTTGGTTTTGGTGAAAAACAAGTGTAGTTTTTTGTTTTCTTTTGCGCAAAATAAAAAATTCGATTTTATGAGCATCAAAATTTGTGTTGAAAAGTAAAGCCATTACACATTTTTTACTGAATGGGCCAGGTCATATGAGTGAAGAGTTAGAAGCAAAAGATCCATATCCAAGAAGAATATTTTATGCCTAAAAGGTTTGTAATTATTTTAATGTTTCTAGGATGGACAATCAAATGTGGCGTATTATTTCATGTGATAAATGGATAAATGAATGCAAATAATCTGTGATATTATGTGATTATATGTCATTTAGAAAATTGCCAACGCTAGGCTTTGCCATGCATTCATTATGTATGAGACATATAATGAAACAATAGAGGATGGAAAATAAATTGCATCTAGACAAGATGGTAATTAAAACTTAAAGTGCAAAAATATTGAGTGGGAAAGGATGCTCATGTGAGAGTCCACGATCTCCAAATGGTGGCCTATTTGCATGTGGTGAAGTGTTACTCCCCATCGGAGGGCATGAATCCTAGGTCTTGCATAGTTTGGGTCTCCTTAAGGATAAGTCCACTTATTAGTAGCAAATGTGACCTTCCACCAAGGCATGATTTGCAAGTACCATTAGTGAATGAATCAAATGGTTAAACATTTAACATATTTTATAAATAACCTACCCACCATAGCTTTGTGGGTAAAAGTATGGACCAAATTAAGATGCTTCTTTAAAAGTTAAGCATAAAGATGCTTAGTAGCTATTTTAGTGGGAAGGTCGCAGTTTTTCTTTTAATAGATAAGATGGCCTACCATCAGTTAGTCTATTATAGATAAGAAAAATAACCGTCGTATAAAGATTTAATTGCTTTTAATTTTTGTTAAATCTATCATCATGATTACAAGCATCATGATTTTATACAAAGTTCCAATATTGTTGACAAGTATGTTAGTAATATATATTTTAAAACATAATCAACCCTAAAATGAATCCACTCATTTTGCTCTTAACAAATAACAAAATGGAAAACAGAGAGAATTTTAATGAATGGAGATGTAACCTTGACATTGTTCTTCAATATGAACGTATTTTATGGGTTTTAATTGAAAATAAGCCTGCACCTCTGGGTGGAGATATAACTCCTGAGATAGTATAACAACATGAGCGTTGGTAGAATGTTGACAAGACTACTAAGTGTTATATTCTAGCTTCTGTCAGCAGAATGTTGCAATAGCAAATTACTTGTATGAAAACTGTTAGTGCTATGGTCCATCACCTACATGAGATGTTTAGTGTGAGGACTACACCTACATGAGATGTTTGGTGTGAGGACTAAGTCTGCAAGAGTGAAAGCTATCTAAACCTTTCATAATCTTATACAAAAACCTGGTGAATAGGCGCGGGATTACATGTTGAAGGTAATCTCTATGGTCACTGAGGCTGAGATGCTTGGGGTAGACATGGATGTGGATGCGCAGATGATTATGATCATCAATAGCTTGAACTCTTCTTTTCAATAGTTTAAGTTGGACTATAAGTTCAATAGCAAGGATTACACCTTGAGTGAGTTGATGAATACCCTCCAGAGTACGGAGGAGTTATTAAATATCAAGGATTATGGGCTAAAAGCTAATGTAGTATCTTCTTCTAAGCCCAAGGGGAAGGGAAAGCCAAAAAAGAAGGATCCTATAAAAAAGAAGGCCCAAACAGGGGTAAAGGCCTAATAAAAGGAAAGTGCTTCCACTGTGATGAGATGGGCCACTAGTAAAGAAACTGTCCAGTCTACCATGAGTCACTCAAGAGCAAACAAGGTATGGGTTTCCTAAATTTGTTAGGAACTAGAAATGCGATAGATTTATTTAATTCTTAGATATTAGATTCAGGAACCACTAACCATGTTTACGATTCCTTGTAAGGGTTCCAGCAAATGAAAAGACTACTTAAAGGCCAGTATCAAGTCAAAATAGCATTTAGATCCTATGTTTCAGCAGAATCAGTGGGAGTAGTTATCTTGGACTTTTCTGTGGTCACAGGATATATTTGGAGGATGTTTATTACATGAAAATGATTGTAAGGAACATGATTTTTGTTTTTTGTCTAATAAAATCTTGTTATTCCTTATATTTTGAAAATATTGTTTCAATATATAAGAATAAGGATTTTATTTTTGATGCGATAATTAAACAGAGATTGTTTTTAACAGAACCTATGAGAGGATTACTAAACACCACAGAGTTGATAAAATCTTTCTAGAGGAAGAGTTTGTGAGAAATCACAAAGGAAGAAGTGAATTAGTACTAAAGGAGTTACTATTTCATCCAAACCAAGAGTTGATTTGGATATGATAGAACAAGATGTTGAAATGGATTCAAGAGTTAAATCGGAAGAGCAAGGTGATGGAATCAGGAATAGATTCATTGGATACTCACTCTTCTTTCCTTTTCATGCATAACTGAAATTGGTGTGTGTATGAAAGTGTGCTTGCATTATTTTGACCAACTCTCTCCTCTCAGCTATGCATGGCCAAAACCTAGAATGAGAAGTGTCTCATTGTTTCCTTCTTTCTTTTAAGAAAATTCTCCTCCAAACATTTCTTCTCTTTTACTACCAAAGGATCTTGTTAACCAAGAAGACCAAGTGGTAAATCAAATTGGCTCAGGATACAACAACAAGGAGAGGAAAGATCAAGTTTTTCATTGATCTTATTCCAGGTACTAAACCCATTTTATACCACCGTATAGAATGACTCCAGCTGAACTAAAGGAGCTTAAGGAATTGTTGGAAGAAATGTTAGAGAAGGGGTATATAAGGCCAAGTTCGTCGCCATAGGGAGCACCAGTTCTGTTTGTTAAAAAGAAGGATAGAATATGGCGTATATGCATTGACTATCGAAGGCTCAAGAAGGTGACCATTAAGAACAAGTATCCTCTACCACGAATCAATGATCTATTCTACTAGCTGCAAAGAGCAAAGGTCTTCTCTAAAATTGATCTCAGGTTAGGCTATCATCAGCTTAGAATTAGAGAAGATGATGTAAACAAGACAACTTTTAGAACACGTTATAGGCATTATAAGTTCCTAGTCATGCCATTTGAATTGACTAATGCTCCAGTCGTGTTCATGGATCTCATGAATAGGGTCTTTGATTAGTATTTGGATCAATTTGTCATAGTATTTATAAATGACATTCTAGTTTATTCCAAGAGTGAAAAGGAACATAAGAAACATCTTAGGATAGTGTTGCAAACACTAAGGAAGAAGGAGCTTTATGCCAAATTCAGCAAGTGTGAATTTTGGCTTCATAAGGTGATACTCCTTGGACACGTAATTTCGAAAGATGGGGTACATATTGATCTAAGGAAAGTTAAAGCAGTGGTGAAGTGGCATGCACCAAAGATAGTGGTAGAAGTGAGAAGTTTTTTTACTCTGACAGGATATTATAGGAGGTTTGTTAAAGGATTCTTTATGATAGCTGCTTCAATGACCAAATTATTAAGGAAAAATCAGAAGTTTATCTAGAGTAGTGAATGTTAGAAGAGCTTTGAGGAGCTTAAGTACAGATTGACAAGTCCTCCAATTTTGACCTTCCCTATGGGAGATGAGGGGTATACAATTTATAGTGATGCTCTAAGAAAGAGTTTGGGTTGTGTATTGATGTAAGGATACAAGGTAATTAATAGCTTATGCCTTGCGGCAACTAAAGCCTTATGAATTGAATTACTCTACCCATGATCTAGAATTAGCAGTAATAATTTTTTCCTTGAAACTTTAGAGACATTATCTGTATAGAGTTTAGATGAGGAGTTTTACAAATCATAAAAGTCTCAAGTATTTATTGAGCTAAAAAGAGTTAAATTTGAGATAGAGAAGGTGGTTAGATTTACTTAAGGATTATGACTTGTTGATTGAATACCATCCAAGAAAGGCAAATGTAATGGCTGATGCCTTGAGTAGGAAATCCTCCATAGCCCACGTTCAGACAATTTATCTATTGTTGTTGAAAGAGATGGCTATGCTTAGAATAAGCTTAAAACAGGAGGAACCTGATTTCATTATTGCTAATTTTAGAGTGAGACCAATACTCAGGGAGAAAGTTAAGGAGTTACAAGGACAAGATGCATATTTGAACAAGCTCTGAGAAGAAATTAAGAATGGCAAGAAATCTGAAGTGGTAGTGTGGGATGATGGACTTATGATTGTAGGAAATAGACTTTGTATTCCGAATGTCAAGGAAGTAAAGGATGAGATACTCGACGAGACACACAATGCATCTTATGCCATGCACCCAGGTAGCAACAATATATATAGAGATTTGAAAGAGCATTTCTAGTGGAAAGGCATGAAGAAGGATGTAGCAGAATATGCAAGCAAATTTTTAGTGTGTCAGCGAGTCAAGGTTGAACACCAGGCACCTTTAGGCAAGTTAGGGCCATTGTCCATTCCTAAGTGGAAGTGGCAAAGGATAACCATTAATTTTATAATGGGTTTGCCCAAAACTAGTAGGAAGCATGATACTATATAGGTTATTGTTGATCGTTTGACAAACTCAGCCTATTTTCTAGCACTTAAATAGACTGATTCTCTACATGTGCTAGTAAAGAAGTATATTGATGAGATAGTGAGATTACATAGGATTGCAGACTCTATAGTTTCTGACAGAGATTTTAGGTTTACTTCAAGATTTTAGGAAAGTATGCAAAAAGCTTTGGGGACCAAGTTAAATTTTAGCACTACTTTCTATCCCCAAACGGATGGCCAATCTGAGAGGAACATTCGAACCTTAAAGGAATGCTCAAGGCATGTGTGATAGATTTCAGAGGTGCCTGGGACGAGCATTTCCCGTTGGTCAAATTTGCTTACAATAATTCATACCACTCGAGCATTCAGATGGCTCCTTATAAAGCACTATATGGAAGAAGATGTAGAACTCCCATATGATGGGATGAAGAAGGGGAAAGGAAATTAATAGGACCAGAGTTACTCCAGATGATAGTTGACAAGGTCAATCTAGTTAAGCAAAGGCTTAAAGTAGCTTAAGATATAATGAAAAGCTATACTGATGCACATCGAAAGGAAATAGGGTATGAAGTTGGTGAGAAAGTCTTTATTAAGACATCTCCTTGGAAAGGAGTCACAAGGTTTAGCAAGAAGGGTAAGTTGAGCCCAAGATACGTGGGTCCTTACGAGATTATTGAGAGGGTTAGACCACTAGCCTATAGGTTGGCACTGCCACCACAATTGTCACATATACATGATGTCTTTCATGTTTTCATATTGAGGAGGTATAGATCAGATCCCTCCCATGTCATTCAGACCACTGAGGTTTAGTTGAGAGATGATCTGACTTATGAGGAGACTCTAGTGGAGATTTTGGACATTAAGGAAAAGGTCCTTAGGAATAAGACAGTTCAACTAGTTAAAGTTCTGTGAAAAAACCATTCTACAAAAAAGGCCACGTGAGAGCCCTTGGAGGCCATGAGGGAGAAGTATCTTCACCTCTTCAATAATTGAAATAAGAATTTCTAGGACGAAATATTTTTAAGAGGGGGAGAAATGTTAGCCCCCGAATTTTTTTCTTTCTTATTGAGTTAAGCATGATTTGAATAAATTATGAGTTCTTGATAGATTAATTTTTGGAGTTAATTATTATGTCAATGCTAGTAGGATTTTATTACATTGGTTAGTTGAATTAAAGTAGTAAGTTGTAAGAGTGTATAAAGGGCAATTTTGGAATGTCACGTAAGTATAAAAATCATAAAGCATAAAGGAAGGGCAAAGTTGACATTTCACACTCATTAAGGGTATAATTGAAAGAAGAAAGCGTAGTCTTGCTTTTAAGAAGGATAAAAACGTGAATAAGGGAGAGAAAGAAGAGAAAACCGAAAAAGAAGAGAGAAAGGAGAGAGGGTTTTGTTCTTGAGAGAAAAGAAGGAAGATCAAATTAGGGTTTCATCTTTTCTTAACTTTCAAAAGTGATTTTGAGGTTGTTCAAAAAGAGAAAAAGAAAAGGGAAGAGAAGAGCTTCCATTTGAGCCAAAAATCTCTTTATTTGGTGAAGATTCAAGGTAAGTTCATTCTTAATCCTTTGGATTTTTGGAAGGGTTTAAGTATTTTAAAATCAATTTTAGTGAATATACTTTGTAGGTTCTCAATTTGTATTATTATTGAATGGGAATTTTTGTCAATGTTAAAGGGAATCAAGACATGCAAGAGGAATAAGAGGAACAAAAGGAGAGGCACCTTTAAGCAAGTTTTTAAGGAAGGAATCGAAAGTGGGTTACATGTTTATAGCTAAGTTAATGAGCCATAAATATTTTTCCAAATCAATAGAGTTAAATGGTTCAATCGCTTTATAAATGTTGCATTTATTACTCCTTAAATGATTTAAGAAATTGCTATATGTTTTGTACATGAATCTTGTTGATGATTTATGAAATGAAGATGGAAATCATATTTGAAATATATTATGCTTATGGAAATCATGTTTCTGAAATGTACCTTTTGGGAAATATGTTTACAAGTCATGAAATTCATATTTGTGTGGGTTTATGGTGGTCCATTATGTTGTATCACGTGCACATTGACCGTGTTAAAGGCTTCTCCCGCCTGCCCGCTAGTGACATAGAGTTCCTTCACAGACTCCCTTATGATTATGAACTACGTAAAACCATTATGTAGGTTTGTGATAGTCCATTTTGTTATTACTGGAGATTCGTAAGAACCCCCTCATATTATGGACCTACCCAAACCATTCTGATTGCTTATGTGTTTATAATTTGTTGACAAGTTTGATGAATACATGACTTATATTGTTTATAAATTATTTGACAAGTTGAGAATTTGAGAAATACGTGTTTCATGGGTTCAATGCAAATTTACTATGGCAATGAATATTTTCAATGGATTTGCTTGTTTCTCTATGATAAAGTTGTTATCCACGAGCTTTAACTCACCCCCATTCCTCCCCATCTCCAGGTGATGAGTAAGAGATCGAGTGATCGAGGGTCAATGCATCACTCCAAATTTACATAATTTTGTATTTTAAGTTAGTTTATGGAAAACACAAGGCTTTAGTTGCATTTCAAGTATTACTCGTTCATGTATATTTTATAATTTTGGATTATGAGACCAATGATGTATTGTGGCTTGAAATGCTCATCAAAGCTTTATAAAACTCTTTTCTTTTGAAATTAATGAAATATATTTGTGTTTTGCTCATGACTTTCCAAGTTTTCGCATTGCATATCTCAAGCATTTCATAGGGGTAAAATCTATGTTCTGACTTAAGGGGAAACATTGTATTAATATAGGCTGATTTAGACTAATTTGACATTTTGGAAGTTGTAGTTTATGCTCTTAGCTTTCCAACGATATAGAGTATAAATTTTTGGATATTGGAGTTGTTGGACCCGAACTTTTCTTGGAAGTTAGAAATATTAAATGAGAATTTGTTAGTGATTAGTTATGAGTAAAGAAAAATGAGATTTCTTGAATTTGAAATGATATACAAGATCAAGGTAGTGAA
>JANSVA010077501.1:0-11587 GCA_025504915.1 Erythroxylum reticulatum | reverse complement strand
AGGGAACTATATTTACATAACTCCAACAATCTCCCACTTGCCCTAAAGCAAGTTTGACATATTCCTCATTCCCATCCTTTCTAGGTAACCCTCAAAACTCTTTTAAGTAGCATCTTGGTAAATGGATTAGCAAAGTTTTGGTCTATGAGAATCTTTACCACATTCACCTCACTACGTTGTCTTATCTCCCTTATGAGATGATACATTCTCTCAATGTGTTTGACAATTTTATGGCTCCGAGGTTCTTTAGAATTAACCACTCCCCACTGTTACCACAATAAAATGTAATGGACTTTTCTACCTCAGGAACTACCTCCAAATCATTTAGGAACTTGCGGAGCTAGACTGCCTCTTTTACTAATTCATAAGCAACAACATATTTAGCCTCTATAGTTAAATGAGGAACACAAGATTACTTGACACTCCTATAGACTATGGCTCTACCTCCTAAAACAAATATAGAACTATAAGATGATTTCATTGAATTAACATCTAATTGGAAATTAGAATCTGTATATCCTACCGAAGTAAAGTTACTTCTAGGCTAAACAAACATTAAGTTCTTCGTCCTACGAAGATACTTTAGTATGGACTTAACTGCAGATATCTGGTCTTCTGCAAAGCATAACATACATTAAACTTCCAACTATCGAAGCATATGGAATGTTATGAATGTGTTCGACCTCCTCTTAGGCTTAGGTGATTGCTCCTTTGAAAGTTTGATTCCATATCTAGTAGGTGTGAAACCCCTTTTAGAATCCTACATGGTAAACTTATTGAGCATGTTCTCAATGTAGGTTAATTGAGATAATGATATCTGTTTGTCCTTACGATTCCTTATTAGTTTGATCCCTAGAACATAGTTACCCTCTCCTAAATCTTTCATTGAGAACTATTCATTCAACCACGTTTTGACTATAGATAACATTTCTACATCATTCCCAATGAGCAGAATGTCATCGAAACACAAAATTAGGAAAATAACCTTGCCTTCTTGTATCCTTTTATAGACACAAGGTTCATCTATGTTTTGATAGACTTATCAAACCTAATGTTCGAAGTCCTAGATGCTTGCTTATGTGGTGTTTTAATGGCTTGTCTAGCTGCTTCTCAGCTTCAACTTTAAATTCTTTGAACTTTTCGAAAGACTCACTCTTTTTATGCATCAAATACAAATAGTCATATCTAGAGTAATCAACTATAAAGGTTATAAAATATTCATAACCTCCTCTAGCTTGTACATTATTGGGCCCACACATATTAGTGTGCACCAGGTCAAATGTGGAATCAGATCTATTTTATTTGGAAGGAAATGAGGCCTTAGTCATTTTTCCTTCAATAAAAAATTCATAAGTGGGTAATGGATCATTATCCGGGCCCATAAGGATCCCATCCTTTCCTAACCTATCAATTTTTTTCTGATTGATATGACCTATTCTTAAGTGCCATAGATGTTTTGAATTAATGTTAGAGTTATTAGATTGTCCAGGTTTTATTAATTATGTGGTGTTTAGTGAGCTTGCCATAGGTTCTATAAAGAATAATCCCTATTTAATTATCGCATTACAAATAAAATCGTTATTCTCATATATTGAAACAACATTTTCAAAATATATGAAATGACCAGACTTTATTAGACAAAAAACAAATATAATGTTCCTTACAATCATTGGGATGTAATACACATCTTCCAAATATAAACTATGACCACCAGGAAAGTCTAATATAACTACTCCCACTAATTCTGCCGAAACGTAGGATCCATCTACTATCTTGACTTGAAACTGACCATTAGGTAGTCTTTTCCTTTGCGAGAATCCCTACAAAGTATTGCAAATATGGTCAATGGCTCCTAAATCTAATATCCAAGAATTAGATGAATCTACCACATTTCTAGTTCTTAACAAACTTAGGAAACCCATACCTTGTTTGTTTTTTAGGGACTCAAGGTAAACTGCATAGTTTCTTTTCCAGTGGCCCTTCTCACCACATTGGAAATACTTTCCCTTTGTGTCCTCTTTGGCTTTCTTTCCCTTGGTGTCCTCTTTGCCCTTCTTTTTCATAGGTTGGACCTTTACCTATATTTCGGCCTTCCTTTTCATTGTATCATTCTTCTTTTACTTTCCCTTACGCTTGGGCTTAAAAGAAGATGCTACATTAGCCTCAGGCCCATTAGCCTTGACATTTAATATCTCCTCTGTGCTTTGGAGCATATTCATTAACTCACTTAAGGTGTAATCCCTGATGTTAAGCTCATAGTCCAATTTAAACTGTTGAAAAGAAGAGTTTAAGCTATTGATGATCATAATCGTTTGCTTTTTTGCATCTATGTCCACCCCAGGCATCTCTATCTCAATAACCATAGAGATTACCTTAAGCATGTAATCCTACACCAGATCACTAGACTTTTTTCTAAGATTGTGAAAGGTTTGGATACCTTTCACCCTTGCAGACCTGGTCCTCACACCAAATATCTCATGTAGGTGATGGACCATTACACCAGCATTTTTCATGCATGCAATTTGCTTTTGCAACATTCCACTGACAAAAGCCATAATATAGCATTTCGTAGTCATATTAGCATTCTGCCATCACTCATGTTATTGGATTTGCTCAGAAGTTGAATTTCCACTAAAGGTTCATGCTCATTTTCTGTCAATTCCTATGAAATTCGTTCATATTGAATAACAATGTCAAGGTTATATCTCCATTCATTAAAATTCTCTTCATTTTCTAATTTATTATTATTCAAGAGCAAAGTGAGTGGATTCATATTGTGGTGATTATGTCTGAAAAATAAATTATTAAAGAATGAGCATACTACTTAACAATATTGGATCTTTGTGTAAAAGTATGATGTATGTATGCATGATGATAGTGTTGGATCGAAAAGAAAAGCATGCAAGATTTGGCTAAAATAGTATATTTCAAAACTATTTCGTAATCAAAATGCAGTAGAAATAAAATAACCAAATCAACATGTTTTAGCCATACATGATATGGTATAAGGAAAATAATTCATTTAAGAATAAGGTAGTAGAAATGTTCTGACTCTTTGCTACAGCTTTGACTCCTTGCTTTTGTATCCTCTCCTAATCATTGCTATAACTTTCACTCATTTGTATCCTTTCCTTTATTAATGTATCCTCTCCTTGTTGTTGTATCCTTGACCAATCCAATATACCACTTTTTCTTCTTGGATAACTCGGTTAACAAGATCATTTGGTGCGAAAGGAGAAGAAATATTTTGGAGAGATTTTTCTTAGAAGAAAGAAACCAAAATTGCAACTCTTCTTAATCAAGTTTCATCTTTACTAGTATAAGAGGAGAGAGAGAGTAAAAAATGCAAGAACATTTCTTACTCTCCTTGTCAATTTTGGTTATCATGAAAGAAAGAAGTGATGTGCATCCAATGCATCACTTCATTCTTTAATCAATCATAAAGAAAACAATAAATGAGACTCTTCACATTTGTTTTAGATGGCTATATGAAAAGACCAGTAACATAAATGAGACCTTCTCATTTTTAGTTATGGATGAAAGAAGGAAGAGTGAGTACATCAAATACACCTCTTCCTTTCTTTAAACAAATGAATGCTAAAAGTTTACACTACATGTCATCATTAAAAGAAAACCATTAAACCATTTAATAAAAAGATCATTACTCCATTTAATGATGATAACAATATGATAAAAACCATCTTTAATTTAGCAATTCAATACTAAATTTGTAGTTGCCTATTTATCTATAAAAAACTGAAATATGGCCTCCTTCTTTCTTTAATAACCTTGCTTTAATTTAATTAATCTAATTAATCAAATCAAACCAAATTCAAGCCCAATATTAAATGTTTATTTCGGTTTGTAATTAAAGTAAGTTCAACCTTCTTAGAAGTCAAATGGGGAATCTGATTTGACTTATATAATTCAAGCTCCAATAAGCTTGGAATTAATTAAACCTCATTAGAATTAATTCCATCTTATTAACCAAATGTCATTCCACAAAAGACAATTGATTGAACTTTTGAATTACTAAATATTATGAGAATACATGTTTCAAATAAGATTTCAAATTATAAACTTTATTATGAACCATATTATAGCCATCCATACAATAAAGGGTAAAATTACCATTTTGCCCTTATATTGGTTTCTTCTTCTACATCTCCCATTTTACTCTATATGGTGATCAACACACAAGATCCCATCTTGTTGTTAAGACTTGATGGGTGGCTAGTCCATCAAACTATTGTCGCCAGTTTAAGCACAAAACTCCGTAAAACATCTAGAAGTGATAATGTCACTAGAAACTCTTTATTTGAGTGAATTTTCCCTAATACATCTTTCAATTAATAATTCCAACTTGTAAACATTGGATTGATAGCCTATAACTTCCGATTGTATCAAGAATTATAATGAAACACCTACGAGTTCACCACTCATCAAGATTGTGGTTCGTAATAAAAAAATGCTAAGTTGTATGTTTTAAGATTAAAGTAATGACCTACTTTATTCTTTAAAAATATACTTGATTCCAAATTCATTTAATGGTTCCATTATCGATAGTCAAATACTATCTTGAAATAAAACTCATCATTCCCTTGAAGTAAATTCTTTTACTTACACGGAGATAAATCACAACACTATAGTCTAAACTATAATGAAGTGACCAACTTGATTATTCTAATGTAAATAAACTAATTTAGATTCTAATAATATACATATTTTCCATACATCTCCATGTATATGTATGTTCCTTACAAAAGAATCTTGGTACCTTATGACTAGATATATAATGCTTATATGAATAAAACCAAACTCTTCTGTTTTATTAATAATAAATATTTTCATTACAAAAGTAACCGAAAGAAAATTAAGTTATATATAAATACACTTGCTTTCTAGGGCACTATATTTACATAGCTCCAATAATCTCCCACTTGCCCTAAAGTAAGTTTGACATACCCTTATTCCCATCCCTGCTATGTGACCCTCAAAACTCTTTTGAGGCAACGCCTTCATAAATGGATTAGCAAGGTTTTCCTTCTAAATCTCCCATTTTACTCTACTGGCGCCAGTTTAATCACGAAATTTCGTACAACATCTAAAAGTGATGATATTCAAAAAATTCCAACATGCAAACACTAGATTGATACTTTGTAAAAATCTATTCCAATCGTATCAAGAATTATAATGAAACACGTATGCGTTCACCACTCATCAAGATTGTGGTTCATAATAAAAGAATACTAAGGTGTATGTTTTAAGATTAAAGTAATGACCCGCTTTATTCTTTAAAAACATACTTGATTCGAAATTCATTTAATAGTCATTATCGATAGTCATCTACTATCATGATATGAAACTCATCATTCCTTTGAAGTAATCTCTTTTACATACACGGAGATATATCACAACACTATAGTCTAGGCCATAATCAAGCGACCAACTTGATTGATCAATTGTAAATCAACTAATTTAGATTTTAATAATATACATGTTTCCCATACATCTCCATATATGTGTATATTTCTTAGAAAAGAATCTTGGTACCTTATGACTAGATATTTAAAGCTCAAACAAGTAAAGCCAAACTCTTTTATTTTATTAATAATAAATATTTTCATTACAAAAATAACTGGAAGAAAATTAAGTTATATGCAAATACACTTCCTTTCCAGGGCACTATATTTACATAACTCCAACAATCTCCCATTTGCCCTAAAGCAAGTTTGACATGTCCCTCATTCCCATTCCTACTATGTGACCTCAAAACTCTTTAAAGGCAGCGTCTTCGTAAATGGATCAATAAGATTTGGCTCTGTGGGAATCTTTACAACATTCACCTCACTACATTGTATTATCTCTCTTATAAGATGATACTTTCTATCAATGTGTTTAGTACCTTTATGGTTCCGAGGTTTTATAGAATTAGCCACTACCCCACTATTATCAGAATAAAGTGTAATCACCTTTTCTTCCTCAGGAACTACCTCCAAATTTTTCAGGAACTTAAGGAGCTAGACTGCTTCTTTTGCTGCTTCATAAGCAGTAACATACTCAGCCTCCATAGTCGAATTAGCCATATAAGATTGCTTGATACTCCCTTAGAATATGGCTCCACCTAGTAAAACAAGTATAGAACCAGAAGTTTATTTCCTTAAATAAACATTTGATTGGAAATCTGAATCTGTATATCTTATCAAAATAAGGTTACTTCTAGAGTAAACAAGAATAAGTTCTTCATCCTAAGAATATACTTTAATATGCACTTAATTGTAGTCCAATGCTCCATTCTTGGATTGGACTATAATCTACTTACTAGTCCCACTGCATAATAGATATCCAGTCTAGTGCAAAGCATAGCATATATTAAACTTCCAACTATCGAAGAAAATGGAATGTTATGTATGCATTTGACCTCCTCTTGGGTCTTAGGTGCTTGCTCCTTTAAAATTTTGATTCCATGTCTAGTAGGTGTAAAACCTGTTTTGGAATCTTATATGGAAAACTTAATGAGCATGTTCTCAATATTGGTTATTTGAGATAAGGCTATCAGTTTGTTTTTATGATCCTTTATAAGTTTGATCACTAAATTATAGCTAGCCTCTCCTAAATCCTTCATTAAGAATTGTTCGTTTAACCATCCCTTAACTGTAGATAACATTCCTACATCATTCCTAATAAGTAGAATGTCATCGACATATAGGATTAGGAAAGTAACCTTGCCTTCTTGTATCCTTTTATAGACACAAGGCTCATCTAGGTTTTCAATGAATCTATAGGTTTTGATAAACTTATCAAACCTAATGTTCCAAGACCTAGATTCTTACTTATATCTATAAATGGACATCTGCAATTTGTATACCTTATGGTCATTATATAGCTCAACGGATCCTTCTGGTTGGGCCATATAAATGCTCTCCTCAAGATGCCCATTAAGAAATGCAATCTCAACGTCCATTTTCCATATTTCAAAATCAAAATAGGTTGCTATATCCAAAAGAATTTTGATGGACTTAAGCATGGCAATTGGAGAAAAAGTTTCCTCACAGTCTATGCCCTCTTTCTGACTATATCCCTTAGCTACATATCTAGCTTTAAAAGTCTCTACCTTTCCATCATATCCTCCTTTCCTTTTATAGATCCATTTTCACCCTATGGCTTTTGCATCTGGTGATAGATTTGCAAGGATCCAGACTTCATTGGTGAAGTTGGAATCTATTTCTGATTCTATCGCCTTGAGCCATTTTTCTACATCAACACCATTAATAGCCTGTGTATAAGTAATAAGATTAGTTTCTTTTTGGTCCGAGATGGCAATTTTTCCTTCTGCTAGACCTAGATACCTGTCTGGTTCTCTCATAACCCTCCCACTATGTCTAGGCACTACTTGATGTTCAGGTTGCTCTTCTAATTCAACTTTGGAATCCATTTCGACATCTTGTTCTGCTATCTCCAAATCAACTCTTCGTTTGGATGAAATAATCAAATCCTTTAGTACTACTTCACTTCTTCCTTTATGATTTCTCATAAATTCTTCCTCTAAAAAGATTGCATTTATTTACAAAAATACCTTCCTATCCTAAGGACTGTAAAAGTAGTACCCTTGTATACCCATAGGATATCCTACAAACAAACATACTTCTAACCTTGGTTCCATCCTTGTGGACTCAATCCTTAGAACATGGGCTACGTAGCCCCAAGTCCTTAAATTCCGTAATGAAGGCACTCGGCCAGTCCATAACTTCCTAGGTGTTTTAGGAACTGATTTGGATAGAGCAAAGTTCAAAAGATAAGTTATAGTTTATATGGCATATCTCCAGAACGATTCTGGAAGGCTAGCATAGGATGTCATTCATCTTACCATCTCCAATAGAGTCCTAGTCCTCCTCTCTGCTACACCATTCTGTTAAGGTGTTCGAAGAGCTAACAAATTGGAAACAATTCCATTGTCAATTAGAACTTGTTAGAACTCTCCAAATAAGTACTCACCACCTCGATCTAATCGAAGTTGTTTTAATGGCATGCCTAACTACTTCTCAACTTCATCTTTGAATTCTTTGAACTTTTCAAATGACTCACTCTTTTTATGCATCAAATACAAATAGCCATGTCTAGAGTAATCATCTATAAAGGTTATGAAATATTTCTAGTCTCCTCTAGCTTATACGTTCATGGGCCCACATACATCAATATAGAATAGGTCCAATATGGATTCAGATCTGTTTCCCATGAATGGAAACAAGGCTTTGGTCATTTTTACATCAATACAAGATTCACAAGTGGGTAATGGATCATTATCCAAGCTCACAAGGATCCCATCCTTCACTAACCTGTCAAGTCTTTTCTGGTTGTTATAACCCATTCTTGAATGCCACAAATATTTTGAATTAATGATAGAGTTATTAGATTATCATGGTTTTATTAATTTTGTGGTGTTTAGAGAGCCTGTTATAGGTTTTAAAAAGAGCAATCCCCGTTTAATTATTGCATTACAAATAAAATCTTTATTCTCATATATTGAAGCAACATTTTCAAAATATAAGGAATAACCAGATTTTATTAGACAAAAAATAGAAATCATGTTCCTTATAATCATTGGGATGTAATATACATCCCTTAAATATAACCTACGACAACTAGGAAAGTCCAAGATAATTAGTCCAACTGATTATGTGGAAACATAGGATCCATATGCTATCTTTACTTGAAACTGGCCTTTATGTAATCTTTTCCTTACTAGAACCCCTGCAAAGATTTGCAAATATGGTTATTGGCTCCTAAATCTAATATCCAAAAATCAAAATCTACGACATTTCTAGTCCCTAACAAACTTAAGAAACTTATACCTTGTTTGCTTCTGAGGGACTTAAGGTAGAGTGCGCAGTTTCTTTTCTAGTGACCTGCTTACCACTTTAGAAATACTTTCCTTGAGTGTACGTTTTTGCCTTCTTTTTCATGGGTTAGACCTTGACCCCTGTTTGGTCCTTCTTTTTCATTGGACCCTTCTTCTTTTACTTCCCCTGACCTTTAGGCTTAGAAGAAGATGCTACATTGGCTTTTGGCTCATGGGCCTTAGTATTTAATATCTCCTTCGTACTTTGGAGGTTATTCATCAACTCACTCAAAGTGTAATCCTTGATGTTGAGCTTATAGTCCAACTCAAACTATTGAAAATAAGAGTTTAAGCTATTGATGATCATAATCATCTACGTGTCGACATCCATATCCATCCCAAGCATCTTAGCCTTAGTAACCAGATAGACTACCTTTAGCATGCAATCTTGCACTGATTCACCAAGTTTTTGTCTAAGATTATGAAAGGTTTAAATAGCTTTAACTCTTGCATACCTGGTCCTCACACCAAACGTCTCTTTTAGGTGATGGACCATTACACTAGCAATTTTCATGCATGCAAATTTTTTTTGCAACATTCTACTAACAGAAGCTGGAATATAACACTTAGTAGTCTTATTAACATTCTGTCATTGCTCATATTGTTGGACTTGCTCAGAAGTTGAATTGCCACTCATAGGTGTAGGTTCATTGTCCATTAACGCCCATAAAATTCATTCATTTTAAAAAACAATGTCAAGGTTATGCATCCATTCATTAAAATTCTCTCCCCTTTTCAATTTGTTATTAGCAAAGAGCAAAGTGAGTGGATTCATATTGTGGTTAATTATATATGAAAATATAAATTATTGAAACATGAGCATACTAGTCAACAATATTGGAACTTTGTATAAAATCATGATGCGCGTATGCATGATGATAGATTTAACAAAACTTAAAAAGTTAAAACATTATACGATAGTTATTTTTCTTATTTATAATGGACTAAGTGACAGTGGGCCATCTCATCCATTAAAAGAAAAATTGGGACCCTCCCACTTAAAAAATTACCAAGCATCTCATACCTACTTTTTGAGAAGTACCATGATTTGTTCAATATTTTTACCAACAAAGCTATAGTGGGCAGGTTATTGATAAAATATGTTTAGTGTGTAACCATTTAATTCATCCACTAAAAGTACTTACAAACCATGCCTCGGTCGGAGGTCACATTTGAAACCAATGAGTGGACTTATCCTTAAGGACACCTAAACCATACAAGATCTAGGATTCTTGCCCTCCGATGGGGAGTAACAATTCACCACATGCAAATGGTCCATCACATGGAGACCGTGAAGTCTCACATGAGCATCCTCTACCACTCATTCTTTTTGGGCTTTAAGTTTTAATAAATACCATCTTGCCTAGATGCAATTTATTATCCATCCTATATTGTTTCATTATATATTTTATACACAATGAATGCATGGCAAAGCCTAGGGTTGGCAATTTTCCAAATGACATATGATCACATAATATCACATACTATCACATACTATTTGCATCCATTTATCCATTCATCTCATAAACTAATAGGCCACATTTGATTGTCTATCCTAGAATAAAAATAAAATTACAAGGCTTTTAGACCTAAAAATTTCTTCTCAAACTTGGATCTTCTGCTTCGAACTCTTCATCCACATGGCCTAGCCCATTTGGTAAAAAATGTGTAATGGCATTTTCATAAAACCGAATTTTGTCACTTTGAAAATAAAAATTCCAACACTTATTTTTCATCAAAACAGAAACTTTGGCAGTATGAAAAAAAATTCGAGCACTTGTTTCTGGTAAATTTGACACTAAAAAAACATTACAACACTTGTATTTCATCAAAACTAAAACTTTGTTTTAAAAAAAATTCTAGCAGCTTGGTTTTCTTAAAGCCAAAAATTTGTTAAAACAAAATTCCAGCACTTTGGTTTTCATAAAACTGAAACTTTGCCAATACACCAAAGGATACACCGAAACCATTACCTATTATTCTCTTCGATCCATGGTTTCTTCATCTTCAATATTATAGAATTTTGTAAGTTGCAAAATCAAAGAAAACATAAAAATGAAACCAAGGAGGAAACATGACAATGATAGGCCACCCTTCTTGTTACAAACCGAACAAAGAAAAAATAAAAGGTAAAACTATAATCTATGGACAACCAAAACAGCAAAACATACACATATATATTTCTATCACATAAGAAAATGAAGCATACAAAATTAAATTGGCAACCCATACATCTCATATAGGAATCGAAATCATGCATAATAAAATGGCTCTGATACCAATCGTCAGATCAAAAATAAAAGCATGCACGATTTTGTTAAAATGGTAGATTTCAAAACAATTTCCAAATCAAAACCAAACGAAAATAAAATAACCAAATCAACATGTTTTAGCCATACATGATACAGTATAAGGAAAATAATTTACATAAGAACAAGGTGGTAGAAATGTAACATCCCATCACCGATGGAGACGGTAGAATAGTAATTTTAAGGGGCTAATGAGCGTTAGAAATTGCCTTTACATGCTCACGCATAATCTAGAATCTGCATACTTATGAATAGTGAATTTTGCACATGAAAAATGACTGTACATGCATTCATAACATTTTCCGGTATAAGCGTTAAGGAATGTGATTGAAAATTTATATGATTTATGGGTATGAAAAATTGAGTTGGAGAGGGGCAT
>JANSVA010077490.1:0-11587 GCA_025504915.1 Erythroxylum reticulatum | reverse complement strand
AGGAAGAGACTAAGTCAAAATGTTGAAAGGAAACACTGAAGTGAAATTGAGAAATTGAAGCCTAGCACAACACATAATGCTTAATATATTCATAACAATTCCATCAACCAATTAATTTAGAATGGTGAAAGGTGAAAGGTGAAAGGTGAAAGGTGAAAGGTGAAAGGTGAAAGGTGAAAGGAAACACTAAAGTGAAAGTGACAAATTGAATCAGAACACAACACATGAAAGTTAGTGGCATTTCCTACTAACCTCATATATATATAACTCTTCCAAGAACTTATTAAGTTCAATTAATTAAGGTACGTGGCTTTGTTTAGATCTTGTGAATCGAGAAAAGGACTTCTCGTTGTGGCTCCTAGGCTCATGAAAATTTTCACCTATAAGCCTCATGGGAGCTGCATCACCAATTTCTAGCCTATATACCATCCTAATGATTTATTATGCCTCAATGTTTCAAAAATACCCATATTAAATGCTATCCTCGTTCAATTGTTAGATCAACTTTAAGTTACTAGTAATTAGAGTCTTTTAGATTAAAGTTTGTTGAAAAATTTCAAAAGCCAAGAAAGTCTAAGGTACATGGTGTTGTTTACACCTGTGAATCGAGAAAGGGACTTCTTGCTATGGCTCCTAAGCTTGTGGAATTTTTCACCTATAAACCTCATAGAAGTTGTATCACTAGTTTACAACCTATATACCATCCTAAGGGTTTATTATGCCTCAATATTTCAAAAATACCCATATTAGATGCAATCCTCATTCAATTGTTACATTAAATTTAAGTTACCAGTAATTAGAGTCTTTCAAATTTAGGTTACTAGTAGATTGTTTAATTAGAACGTTATGTTATTATCAATGATACTTAGAGTATTGCAAACAACAACATAAAAACAATACCTCATTTTCAATTAAAATAAATTTCCTCACAAATACTCTCACTAGTAAAGCAAAACATATCGGAGATATTAGTTAGATGACTTTACTTGGATGGATGGACAACTGCAATCTACAAAGAAGGAGGACATTGGATGATTATGGACGCTCTTCAACACAAAATAGAGCCTACAAACAATAGAAACAAACAAATGGTTTTTATCTCTATTATTTGAGAGAAAATAATTCCTTAAAAGTTTGGAGAGTTATCATCTATATGCTTTATCATTAACTCTAGAAAGAAGAAGCAAATCATAAAAAAAAGATAGGCTAAACTCAGCTTCCAGTATTTGATATGAAACTTCAAACTGGCTTCAAGCCTAATGTTATGATCATTCAATATAGTTAGGGTCTCAATGCATAATATGAAAAAATAAAAAGAGATTGGATCCCTTTGTCTCAACCTTTCTCCCCCTATTATTATGTTGGATAGTTTTCCATTTACTAAGTGAATTTTGGAGGTATATATAAGCCTCTTGTTTGACCTTATTATGAGTTTGAACTAATCTTCCATTCTATTTGTGCAATTTGATATTTAATTGAAGTTTCTCCTAGAGAGAATGGTCTTATAGAAGAACTTAGTGCTTTTATTTCCTTCTCTAAGCCATTTGACTTTTAATTTTTTCCTAAGAAATAAATTATGGACTTTCAGAGCTCTTGATTATTCAATCAACGCTGCTCTCTCACACATTTTCTTAGTAGAGTCTCCTAGATTTTAGTAAAGCTCTTTTTGAATGTCCATGAGTTTTTTTCTAACATTTATAATTATAAGTTTATAGTTGCAAAACCATTTTTCGTTCATCTTTTTAAGATTCTTTTTCACCATTTAAAGCTTCCTTATACAGATAAATGATATATAGCCACCAAAATTTGAAAAATACCTCTGATTACTACTTATTGGAATCCTTTAACTTTTGTTAGATATTTAATCAAGTGAAGGGGAGCTTTCCTATACTAACTTGTGGTTAAGTTCTGAATGATAATTGGAGAATGATATAAGAAGAGAGGGTTAGTAAGGATTGTTTTGCTTTGTAGAAATTCATCTATCTAGTCATTAGTGGTTAAAACGCATCTAGATATTTTCTTATATGCCAATTTCCATTTTTTAATTCCTTCAAGGAGAGACATTTTCTTTATACTTTAGATCAAGAGCTTCTATGTGATTAGCACAAATCCTTAAATCTCTATTGAATTACTTTTAAAATATGTTCGCTTCAAGTTTAGAGTACAAGAGAGCACTATATTAAAGTCACTTAGAATAATTTATAGAGAGTCAATTCAATAATGGATATCTATGTTTTTTACTATAAGGAATTTCTTTGGAATGCATAATTAAACTTATAAAAGAAGTTGACAAAAACTTGGTCCTCTCTTGAAGTAGGTTTATTGAGAGAAAAATAATTCAGTCCGTAGACAAAATGTTTGAGACCTTAATTCTATTTGGATCATTGGCAATGACTATACATCCATTATAATGAAAATAGTATATGGTAATGATCTGATAATGCTTCTTCATATAATAAGAAGATATTTTTATTTCTGTTATACAATTAAATGAAAATTATGACTAAATGATTAATATATGGTTTGTATATATACACAAGGATTTAAGAACAACTCTAAAAAAGATTATTTCTCTATATGATCACATTTCATTTCCTTCTTACTTGATGTTTTCTTTTTTTTATTTCCCTAATAATGTTTCTTCCCTTAATAAAACCCTCAATTGAAATAAATGACTACATGCTAGACTTATGCACCAATAATGTTGGAAATTAATCAATAAGTCACCCTAAAAAAGTTAACATTTTGTTTCTTTAAAATGATTTTTTTTCTCTAATTTTTAGTAATCAAACTAGAGTTGCAAGTGTCATATGTTAACTTTTCCTTTAATAGACAACCACTTAACATTTAAAGAAAAAAAGGGATGTAGGAGGGAAAGGAATTTTATTTATTACAAAGCATCAAATTAAGATTTAGTGGGACCAACTGCTTTTCTATTACGCTCTGATTAATAGGAAAGATTAAAATTTTTACTTTAACAAGTAGATCTTCCATTACCCTAGTTAGGTACTTTATAAACCAATACATAAGTTAGAGTGACACTATAGTAGGCTTCAGTTTACCTATTCTAAGCTACGTAAAAAAAGATAAGGACATTAGATTAACACTAGCGAACATAAACAATTAATAACATTAGAAGCACTAAAATGGCATGGAATCATAAAACTCCCAAGATCCTTTCTCTTTACAGGTAATTGGTTATGCAAGTTACACTACACTCCTTAGTTAAAGGAACCATAACATAATCCTCAAGTTTATTTTTTAAGAGATAATCTTCTTCAAAAACTTAGTATATAAAGGGTAAATTGATATGTAACTTCTAAAAATTATTTTGAAATTGAAGTTTTCTATTATTTTCTTTAGCATATGAGGTTATAGAATAGGTAGCTTTTAGGGTTTGACAGTGGTTTAAGGTGTATGCTCCTGACCATTTTCGGTTGAAGATGAAACTAATACCAATTTGCTTCTGCCTATCTCATTCATACTATTTTCCTCAGACTTCTCTAACCTTTACACTTTCTTCTTTTTACCAGTATCATAATCAAATGTTTCACCACTCTTAAGTCTAATGGCTAATAATTGATTCTAGAACTTACCTAGTTTTAAGAGATGATACGTGAACCAGGCAAGCCAATCTCTTCAATGAAGATTGGAGTGTGGATCGGGGCAACGATGAAGATGCTTCAACCAGACAAGACAACCCCTTCAACGAAGGAAGAAGTGCGGATCGGGCAACGGTGAAGATGTGAAAACTAGGCAAGATAACCCTTGCATAAAGACTAGAGCGCGGATCAATCGATGGTGAAGATGCGTCAAAGAGGGAAGATAGTGGGAATTTAGGGTTTTTTTTACTTTTACTTTTTAGGAATTTAGGTTTTCTCTTTTTTTACTTTAAGGAATTTAGGGTTAAATCGAAGAAAGCTTATATTCTTTTAAACGTGGTATTTAAAAAAATGGTAATGGTGCCATGTTGTACATTGTAACAGCGCGTGTAAAACACACCCTAATTTTAGTCCCAAAAAGCCTTAAGTTAAGTAGACTTGTGAAATTTTAGACCTTCTATAAGCAAGTTACAAGTTTAAGTCCTAAATTGATCAAATTTAAAAAGGCTAAGTCCCAATTTGAGCTTTTAGCCAGTGAAGAAGAATCAAAGGTAAGACATAAAGGCCGAAACAAATGGAAGAAGAAGAAGAGTGAAGAATTGCAAATGAGTGAATAATGAAATGATGGAGAAGCGGAGATAAAGAAGACGATTGAGCACAATGGTGCCAAATGAAAGTGATGACGAGAAGGGAGTCCAAACATAGTAAAATGCATGACGGAAGGCATGAAACAACAGAAAATAAAAGGTGAAGAAGAAATTAAAACGGAGAAGATGACACTTTCAAATGTAATTTGGTATCAATTTTACTTTTACTACAATATAATATCAAATATTATTTTAAATAACTTTTACAAATTGTAAAGTAATTTATATATTTTATAAAATAACAAAACTAATCTTCAATATCTTATGTTAAATAGATTTTTTATTTTACTTCATTCTATCTCAAAAAATTAGTACCATAAATTTAGTAGAACAATTATATCTTCATTCTTATGAATCAAAATAACACTGTTGAAAAAAGTGAATCATTCGTTAAGAAAATTACTCATATAAATAAATACTATTCGTATTTAGTATCTAATAATAACTACAATTAATATAATAAAAAATAATTAAATTCTCATACAGTTACAAAATTAAGAATAATATAAAGTACTTAAAATATTAAAATTGATTATAAAAAACATCATACACTAAGATAGGTTAATAATAAGAAGAGTCCATGACCACAAATCTAATAAAATGGATAGTGAAATCTAAAATGAAATATTTATAATTATAAGTTTCATATTTATATTGTATATTCATAATTTATCATATATATCAAGTATAAGTGAAAGCAAAAGTCAAGAGAAAAATGAAAATCTAAAATTTCTTTCAACTACATATTCCCTTAAATTATATTGGCATTGACTTTCATTTGATAGAAAGTCTTCATTATTAAAAGGAATTTCATTATCACCATTATTCAAGTTCAATGTACCAATGAAACCAAGTGTATCCCTGAAAAAAACTAAACTAAAAATCATAACTTTGTGGGTGAATTTCTATCATATTCCTTTGGAATATTGTTCTTTTAGGGGGCTTAGTTACCTAGCAAGCTCCCTAGGTAAACTCTTAACTCTGAATGATAACTCAACCAATCTCAAGAGAATTGGATTTGAGCCCATTTGCATAGAGGTTATCTTAACGAAGGAGCTTCCAGATTCTATTCAAATCATGAAATTTAATTCTAAAGGAAATCTGGAGTAGGATGCAATTAAGGTGACTAACCTTTGGAAACTCTAAGGAAGGGTATATATAAGGTTTGGAGACTTGAAGTGAAGAAGGTGACTTAGTTAGAGAGCTTTAACAATACTAAAACACAAAGGAAAAGAGAAGAAGTTATGGATATGACCTCACTAAAGATACCTTTATCTAGAGGAGTATGAATGTGAGCAATTATCATAGACAAAGGAAGGAAGGAATTCATGAATCCACAATAGCTATTAAAGTTGATTCAGGCTAGGGGAATGAAGAAGATATGACTAAAGTTGCCCCATTCCAAGCTAAAATTGCATCAGTGAAAACTAAAGAAAAAGGAGGGACAAGTCTAGATGCTAGCTCTAATAGTCATATAACTAGGAATCATTAATGGATTTCCTAATATGGAATTTGAGAGGCTTAAATTTCCCAAATAAATAGATGGTCTTGCAGGATATTGCGGTGCAAAAAAGGCAATATTTTGTTGGTATCTTGAAGATCAAAATAAAAGAAGACTACTACAAGAAGGTTCTTTAGTTTTTAAAAAGAGATTGGTTGACTTTGGTCAATCACTCATACCATCACAAAGGTAGAGTAATTATGGCTTTTGACCCTTCTAAATTACATTTACTTAATTGGAGTTGCTCAGGTCAATTTGTAAATTGTAATTTGGTTCACAAAGATATGAACATGACAACAAAAATCATTGATGTTTATATTGGTAATTGGGAAGTTTAGAGAACTAACCTCTGGACTGACTTGCAAATGATTGGAGATAATGAAAATTCCTTTTTGTTTTTAGCAGGAGATTACAACTACACCCTAAAATGATCTAAGTTAGAAAGTAGCAGGAGCTAAAGGCATTCTAGATATCATGAACTAATCAATCTCACTACTTCCCTAGGACTACTGGACTCTTATACATATAGAGTAATCATCAATATCTAAACAAATCAAAATAGATGATCTTTGGCTTCACTAACTTTACAACAGTTGTACTCACTTTGCCATCCTACTGATCTTTGACCATTCCTTAGTTGAAATTGTGTTCAACTCGCAAAAGAGTGATATAAGGGCTCCCTTTAAGTTTTACAACTTTCTCCTTCAACATTCTCTTTTTTAGCCAAGTAATTGATAAAGGCTTAGATACTGATTACAATGGCTCTCATAGATATAAGTGTAAAGTGAAGTTAAAGGTTAACAAACTGGATGTAAGAAACTCATGAAGAATAATCCAGATGCTCTCCAATTTGAAAAAAAAATCACTAGAGGAATTTAAGCTCAAGTAGCTCTCTTTACCAATCCACATGATCCTAGCTTAAGAGCTAAAGAAGATGTAAATTTAAAAAGATATTATGGGCTTTACAAACTTACAACTCATAATTGAGACAAAATTCTATAATCTTATGGTTGAGGCAAGGAGATAAGAACTTTAAATTCTTTCACAATATTGTTTAGGGAAGAATAAATAAGGGAATAATTCTTTCCCTAAGAGATTTTAATAGAGAGGTGGTCAATGATTAGGCTAAGCTTAAGGAAATGGCACATGATCACTTCTTCAACATACTCGGTAAAAGCAAAGAAGTTATAAACTTACTTATTGATCTTATCAACTCCTTAAAGGGCTCTGTGTCATTTTTCCATATTAAAGGATTGATTAAAGAGGTCACTTCAAATGAAATTTAATTAATATTATTCCCCTTTCATCCAGATAAAGCTTATGGTCTTAGTGACTTCAATGCCAAATTCTTCTAGGCCACTTAGGAACCTACTTGACTTATAGTAACCAAAGCTATATTGGAGTTCTTCAAATAGGTAAGCTGCTTAATAAACTAAATAAAACTTGTATTTGCTTTATACCTAAGGTCTCTAATCGTACTTCTCTAAATGATTATAGGCCCGTCTCCTATTGCAATGTAATTTGTAAACTAAACTAAAAAATCATAGTAAACAAACTAAAAATCATTCTTCTAGATTATATTAATCTTGAACAAGGTGATTATGTGTGAGGCAGGAACACTGTTAACAACATTTTTCTTACTTATGGGCCTTTCAAAAGTTACTCCTCTAACAAAGCAATAGGAAGCTACAACAATAATAACAACCTAGTGAAAATCTTGCTAAAACACATCATCTGGAGAGGTTTAGTAGTATGTAGCCTTAATAACTAGTGGAGAGGCTATTTATGATAATAAAGCAATCGGGAGCTATGCTTTGAAAATATATTTCACAAAATATTTTGTTTAGTAAGCTGGGAATTCATCTTGAATGTTTTATATATGATTGGTTACCTTGATAAGTTTATTGAATGCATCAAAGCAGGCATCACTTCAGTTTCATTTATAGTGTTAGTAAATATGGAGCCTTCCAATCTTTTCAAAGCAATTAGAGGACTGAGACAAAGGGACCCTTTATTTACTTATCAATTTGCAATCACAATAGAAGTTTTGTGTAGAATCACTTCAACCAATATTGTAAAAACTTCTTCATTCAAATGCCATTATAGATGTAGTAAACTCCATATATGTCAAGTATCCTTTGTTGATTATCTTTTGATCATGTATGAAGCAAATAATTATTTAATTAAGTTATTAATAAAATCTTTACAGACTTTTAAGGAAGTGTCAAAGCTCAATTACAGTCCTCAGGAAGAGCTCTATTTTTTTATTAACTTTTGTAAGCCTAAAGTTTATTGTTGCTGACATTTGACATTATTTAAGGTAGTAATAATGATAATTAATCAACTAATTAGATGTTTCAAATAAAAAGGAAGCACAAATGGATCAAAGATCTCATATATCAAATGGAGCACCTTATGTCTCCCTAAGCATAACGGAGGACTTGGTCTATATTTTAAGAAAATTAGGGCAAAATCCCTACTTGCAAAAAGACTATAGAGAATTTGTGTAGACAATAAGAATATATGGGTAAATGGATGCACACATATCATTGAAAGGTGAGAAAATGCAAACAATTCAATCAAAGCCAAAGTAATCTTCTAATTTCCTTAAAATACTATAAACCAGGGACTTTATGCAAACTCATATCAAGCATAAAATTGGTGATGAAAAAGAAACATAATTTTATTTTGATAATTAACATCCTCTTGAACCATTATATAAGCTTAAAGAATTCGATTCACTAAAAGAAATTATACTAAGCTTAACCAAAGTTTACTATCTCATTGTAAGAGGAAGTCAAAGTTGGCCATTTCACTCAATAAAAGGTTTTCAAAAAATTATACAATTACTCCTAGCTTGTTCTCTGGACATAAGCAAGCTTGAAACTATTTGCTGGACCTAGGACAAAACCTCAAATTTCACTAATGCTTCTTGTAAGAAGATAGTATCAAAATCCTCAATAAGAGTTATCTAGGCTAACTTGGTTTGGGATTCTCATATAGCTCCTACACACTCCTTCATTCTATGGCTAACAACTTTTAATAGGTTCCTTACAAGAGATTAAATCAAGTTTAGAATTGAATGTCATGACTGTGTTTTGTGTGGAGAAGCTCAGGAATGCTATGACTACCTTTTCTTTGAGTGTCTTTTCTCCATTAGACTATGGAAGGAGGTTTTTAAGCTCTTTAACATATAACACATAGGTAGGGAATGGTTAGGCACCATAGTGTGCGACTTTGCAATCAAAATGAAGCATAGAGCAGACAAAAACCTCTTTAAATTTGGCTTAGGTATGATGGTGCATCATATATGGAGAAAGGAACAAAATAATGTTTGGTGATGGTAGCTTTGATACAAATGCTAGTATGAACAATTTCTTGACCAAATTTCAAATTACAACTTTGCACAATGATGCATTATCCTATAATTGTACTTACTGCTATTAATAAAATTCTAAGATAGTTATGCTTAATCACTAAGTACTTATACATATTGAATTTTGAAATTCTCTTATTTTATCTTTTATTTTACCAATGAATTATCTTTACTTTCTTAAAAAAATGACATGTCGATACTTTGCCGTCTAAGATAATTTTCTAGTTTACTATTATTTATAAATTTTAGTTCCTATCAAACTCAAGTCACTAAGAAATTGCTACGATCAAGAATAATTGGATTAATAGAACTGCATATTCTATTAAAAATGCTAGTAAAAATTATATTATTACAGTATAAAAATATTATTAAATTACTCAATTGTTGAAATGTTTAAAATTTTAAGGACGTGCTATAATTTAAATGGATGAAAGTGCTTTTCCTCATTAACAAAAATTCAAATTGCCCCTATTTTTCATGACAAAGGATTTGTGTAAGTTTTTTTTCCTTATGTTGGATTTCTAATCATCATATGTTTTTTTGATGGGGTTATGACACTTGTATTATTATATATATAGACCAAACTCCGCTGGGTATCCTACTTTCAAGACACTATCCAAAAGATATCATAATATAAGTTATAGGAAAATTTGTAAGTTTTCTACAAATTCATTAAAGGAAACCAAATTTTGAAGATGATTTTAGTATTAAATAATTTCATATCCAAAATGTCTACATAATGCTCCATCTCTTTTAATATACGATAATTTCTCCTATACTAAACCCAAAAGATTAGTTAAATTAGTCCATATGAAGAAACTTTGTAAACATGGTCCATACAAGGAACCTTTATAAACATATTAAGTTATTTGTTGCATTACTACATATGAAAACATGCTTAAATTTCCATTTACAACAAAGTATACCACCCTATTAAACCTACTTCCTTTTTCAATACATTATTAAGAAACAAAAATTTGTGTTTTTAATACAAAATTACATAGTTAATCAATTATTAATCAAAACTAATATCACTTCGGGTCTAGTTTTCAGTTATAATAAAAGATACAAGCAATTTTAGTTGTAATTTCAAAACCATAGTTGTCTATTACAAATTAGCTAGGAACGATAAAAACTTCTATAATCAGAATAAGTATCTTAAATACTACTAATGAATGTTCTTAGAAAATCAAATAGTGAGAATAAAAACTAACTTTTACAATAAATAAAGTATTCTTATACAAAGTGTGGTGATATTTTTCAATGTGAAATATGTTTGTGAAATTTAACTACTAATAAGGCCACTACTTAAGAATCATTAGTTCTAAGTCTCACCAAATGAACACTAAATAGGAGTATGGATTTCACATAAATATTATTATTTCCCTATAGACACAAATCAATCAAGCAATTTTGAACAAGAGTTAACAAATAAGATGAAAGAATAAATGAGCTAGAAAAGGTGCAACTATTTTTAACTTTGAACCTCATACCTCAAGATATCACTTAAAATAACATAATAGAGGAAAGAAGATGATAACAAAGAAAACGATGATAGGCCACATGTAGATCACTGACAAGTCAATAAAGAAGAGAAAATGAGTGAGTACTATAACGATAGAGAACATAATATAGGAATGTTGATTGTCAATGACAAAGGTAGTGATGATGATAGTAAGTTAAGAGGAGACCGTTGCTTTGTGAAATCAAATAGTGAGTGGTGAGACAAAGCCCAAACTTGGGGTTAGGATTAAGAATGTTTTTTTAAATTTAGTCCTTAAAGCTTTAAATGGTACTTTTTACTTGATATTAATTGTTCTATTGTTATACTAAGTAGTAACGATTAGTACCAACTAAAAAATTTGGTATCACCTAAAACCTAAATATGGTATAATAACTTATGTTTTAGTATCTCTTTTTGATAAGTATGGTATGGACTAGCCGATACTAGTCGAAATAGTATAAAACCTATAACTTTGATCAAACAACTTGAAAGAAAAGAACCAAATATTTAGGGGCTATTTGTTTCTCTTTTTTTTCCTCCATTTTTTGTTTCTGTTTTTGTAAAAAGAAAAACAAGTGTCTAAATTTATTGCAATTTCTTGTTTCTGAAAATAAAAATATCACAATGGTTTTATGGAAACAAAAAAATAATGTTTCTCTAAATTTTGACAACAAGTTTTCTTGGACAGAAAAACATCACACCCCTGTGTGTTTTTCTCTATTATCGTCTTTAGCAAACCCATATTGAAACCTATTACTCATCTTTTTTACATTTAGTTTGAATATGTATCTAAAGGATTAGAGAGAGATGCAAAAGTTGGGGGTATTACTGAATGTGAAGTTCATAGTACCAAATGCGATAAAGGATATGGAGGGGCCGATGTTGGACCAATGGTGGTTGACAAATTAAATCCCATTTATGTTTTGATAATAATAAAATGTATAGAATTGGTTAAGA
>JANSVA010077461.1:0-11588 GCA_025504915.1 Erythroxylum reticulatum | reverse complement strand
TTTCCAAAATTTATTCCTAAATTCACCAAAATTCCCAAATACAATATTCTTACTAACCAATAGAATTTCCAATAAAATAAATTCAAAATTCTCAAAACTCCAAGAAATCACAACTCAATCTAATTATACCTGGAATTATTCATTAATGCATGTACAGTCATTTTTTTTATGTGCGCAAAATTTACTATTCACATATATGTGCATATCATGAAATGCATGAGCATGAAATGTGTTTCCTAATTTCTCCATAATCTCTCATATTTACAATTTTAGCCTTAAGGTGGGTAACGGGATGTTACACCACCAATATGCATTTGTTTCCATAAGATGCAGGAAATAGTCCCATGAAATGAATTCCCCATACATTGAATATCTTAACCTCCAATATACTTGATTGTGGCATCTTGTCTCTTTTTAAGATGTTTCCTGTTTGTTGACATCTATCACATCTTTGCACGAACTCCCCCGCATCTTGGTTCAACATTGGCCAGTAAAATCCGCATTCCAAGATTCTACTCGCAGTTTTATTGCCCCCATAATGCCCTGTATGAAGTTAATCATGAAAATGAGTTATCACAGAGAGCATCTCCCTTTTCGGAACACATCTCTGAATTAATCCATTAGCACGTATTCTAAATAAATATCGTTCTTCCCAATGGTAATGCTTAATATCTGCAAAGAATTCTTTCGTTATTGGTAAGACAAATCGAGAGGAACGATACCGCTCACCACATAATTTACTATGTCGGTATCCTATGGAGTTTTCAATTGCTGAATAAGAAAAATATGCTCATCTAGAAATTCTTCTCGAATTGGCTGATCGTTTGTATTATTTTCTTATTCAAGTCGAGATAAGTGACATGCCACCATATTTCCAGAGCCCTTTTTATGCTTAATTTCAATGTCGAACTCCTGCAATAACAGCACCTAACAAATTATTCTTCACTCTGCATCTTTCTTGTTACCTTAATGCTGTATGATCTGAAAAGATTATTGTTTTTGCTCCAAGGAGGTATGATCTAAATTTCTCATATGCAAAAACTACTGCCAAAAGCTCCTTCTCAGTTATTGTGTAGTTCAATTGGGCTCTCGATAACGTTTTGCTTGCATAATAGACTGAATGCAGTTTCCTATCCTTCTGCTAACCTAGTACACAACCTACAGTATGATCTCTGACATCACACATTACCTCGAACGGTAATGACCAATCGAGTGCTGCTAACACTGGTGCTATCATAAGAGCCACCTTAAGTATCTCAAAAGCCTGCACACACTCAACATTAAAATCAAATGACATATCTTTCACAAGTAAATTAGTTATAGGTTGAGCAATTATGGAAAAATCTTGAATAAATCTTCAGTAAAATCCGACATGTCCCAAGAATGAATGAACTCCTTTTATGTTTATAGGAGGTGGTAACTTTTCTATCACTTCTATCTTAGTCCTGTGCACTTCAATTTCCCTGTTGGAAATATTATGCCTGAGTACTATGCCATCATTTACCATAAAATGGCATTTCTCCTAGTTTATAACTAAATTTGATTCTTCACATCGTGCAAGCAACTTCCTTAAATTCTACAAACATGCATCAAACTAATCACCAAAAACTGAGAAATCATCTATAAATATTTCCATAAAATCCTTTGCTAAATTAGCAAAAATTGTCATCATACACCACTGAAACGTTGTTGGAGCGTTACACAACCCAAAAGGCATTCTTCTATACATAAACGTTCTATAGGGGTATGTGCATGTGGTCTTCTATTAATCCTGAGGATAGATAAAAATTTGATTATAACTCGAATATCCATCCAAGAAACAATAAAAAGAATGACCTGATACTTTCTTCACCATTTTATCAACAAATGGTAACGGGAAGTGATCTTTTCGCGTAGTAGAGTTTAGCTTTCTGAAATCAATGGACACTCTCCACCCTGTTACTGTCCTTGTAGGAATAACCTCGTCTTCCTCAATTCTAATGATGGTCATACCTCCCTTTTTTGACACACATTGAAGCAGACTTACCCACTCACTATCCGAAATAGGATAGATAATGCTCGCATCCAGTAATTTGGCGTCCTCTTTCTTTACGACTTCCTTCATGTTTGGATTTAATCACCTCTATCGTTCCCTCATAGACTTGCTTCCTTCCTCCAAATAAATTCTGTGCATCACTACGTTGGGGCTAATTCATCTTATATCATAAATCTGCCACCCCACAACTCTAACATGCTTTCTCACCAATGCCACCAATTGTTGTTCCTGCTCATTTGTCAAATTATTGGAAACAATAATAGGTAGGGTTTCCCTTTCCCCTAGAAATGCATACCTTAAATGACTCGATAATGGTTTCAACTCCGCAGCAACTTCTCTATTCTTTCTTGTTCACCCTTACTTTCACTAATAACCTTTACATCCAGATTAAAAGAAACTTCTTTCCCCTTGCTTTCTGCCATCCTCAACATACATTCATACACAAAATTAACATTCATACAAACCCCATTATCCATTGGGTGCTTCATGGATAACGTCATACAAAACTCAACTTGCTCCTCACCAATGCGCAATATAAGTTTCCCTCTTTAGACATCTACTAAAGCTTTTTCTGTGTAGAGGAATGGATGGCCCAAAATCAATGGACATTCTAAGTTAGCTTTGAAATCCAACACCACGAAATCCATTAGAATGATAAACTTGTCCACTTTTATGAGCACATCTTCTAAAATCCCAAACGACCTTTTGATTAACTGATCCACTATTTGTAACACCATAGATGTCAACTTAACCTCTCCAAGACTTAATTTCTGAAAGACTAAACGGGAAATCAAGTTTATACTTGCACCCAAATCACATAAAAATTTGTTAAATTGTTTATCACCAACTATGCAAGGAATCGTGAAATTTCCAGGATCTTGTAGTTTGGAAGGAATAGCACTAGAAATAATTGAACTACATTTTTCTGGAAGTTGCACCGTCTCATTATCAATAAGTGACCTCTTATGAGTTAGGATATCTTTCAAAATTTTAGCATACTTAGGCATATGTTCCAGTGCCTCGACAAAAGAAAGATTAATCTAATTTTTTTTTAACTTTTCAAGAAATGAGGTAAACTGACTATCATACTGTTGTTTCTTAAGTTGTTGAGGGAAAGGAATAGGTGGTACATACTTACTTGCTTTGGCCTACTTATTTTTCCCTATTTTATGGTGTGTGCAATCATATCTTTCATTGTCGTGAGTGCACCCGAAGCTTGATTCTTCCTGTTTTGACCTAACTCCTAGGGTGCGATCGCACCCTGATTTCTTGCAATCACAACCAAGGCTATGTGACTCGCTCTGTTTATCCTTAACGTACTCACGATCGAACCCTTCTGTTGTTTGCTTGTGTTCTTTGTTTTTGACTTGATTTTCCAGCTCCTTACCACTCCTTAGATATATAGCTTTTAAAGACTCCTTTGGATTTGGTTATGTGGTACTCGGGAAACTTCCAAGATTCCTCTTAGCAAGAGAAGTTACCAATTGTCCCATTTAAACCTCTAAATTGTGGATTGACGAAGAGTGATTTTTTGCTATTTGATCAACCTTTACTTCTAACTTCTGATGTGATTAATATGTTGATTCAGCTTAGTTCCAATCATCTTCATAAATTTCTCCATCTTAGCTTCAAATGGATTCCTAGGCTGAAGTTGTCTTTACACTCCCACTGTGTTGTTGTTGTTACTCCATATAAAATTGGGATGATTCTACCATCCAGGGTTGTAAGTGTTTGAGAATGGCTTTTTTCCTAAACAATTATTTCCCGTAAACTTGGCTTGCTTAGCTGTAGCAATTGCTAGAAAGTCATTAGTGAAGTGCCCCTGTTGATTGTATAACTCACATGCACTTTGAACTGCTGCCACTGATGAACTTGAGGTGAAATTGCTAATCTGTTACTTCGACCTGTAAAGCAATGACTGGATCTAGAGACAAAACCCCTTCTATTCTTTTATCATTGATCGAGACCTGTTTGATGCCCACAATGCATTAGTGGCTGCCATTTCTTCCAATAGATCATATGTTGCATCAATTATCTTCTTTATTAAAGATCCTCCTGCCACTACATCAACTGTACCACGAGTGGTGGTGTTAACTCCACTGTAAAAAGTCTGTAGCAGTAATTCCCGAGGTAAATTGTGGTGAGGACAACTTCGTTGTAACTCTTTGAACCTTTCCCAAGCTTCATACAGAGTTTCACCATCTTATTGTTGGAAGTTGATAATTTCCTTAATGATCTTCGCTGTTTTGGCTAAAGGGAAATACTTAGCCAGAAATGCTTGAGCTAACCCAGTCCATGTAGTAATGGACCCGGATGGAAGAGAATTTAGCCACACCTTAACTTTATCTTTCAGAGTGAAAACAACCGTAATCAAATTGCGTCATCTGTTACTCCATTTTACTTAAAAGTGCACAAATTGCTAAGGAATTTGTGATATGGGTATTTGGATCTTCGTTTGCCAACCCATAAAATTGTATTGTCGCTTGTAACATCTGTAACAAAGATGGTTTGATCGAAATTATTTGATGTCACAACAGGTTGTGTCACACTTTGTTGATTTGACTAAAATCCCGGCCTAACCACATCCACCAATGTTCTTTGTTCCTTTGCCATGATATTTTCTAGTATTTCAGCTTCAGTCACATGAGTGTCTTCAGTAGCTTGACATAGAGTTATTTCCAAATGAGAAACTTCGTTGTGAAATTCAACCAAAGGCTTTGTCGAATTCCTTGTTTTTCTCCCGGACATACACCTGCAATAAATGAACCATTTAAATCAACCTGTAATTAAACTAAAAATGATGTTAAATAAATCCTCGGCAACGGCACCAAAAACTTGATGAGTTATAAAATAAAATAAAACGCACTCAGACCCCGACCACAAGCATACGGGTTATTGTAGTACAGTTATCGTTCTTTTGAGGATTTATGCTAAGCACCACTATCGATTCTTTCCAGATTGTTTAAGTTAATAACAAAAAGATTTAGAAATTAAAAGTGATATAAAAATAAGCAATTACAATTAAAATTTCTGGACAAAACTAATTCTTCAAGAAAAGAAATTGATTTCACGAAATCACAAGATTAAAGATCTCAAAAATTGTTATCAACTTTTGCTAAGGTAAATCTGAGTCCTAATATTCTACTACCCCATGTTTCTTAAGAAGTAATTCTTCTCTCTCAAGTTTGAATTACCTACTCTATTTTATCAACATGCAAATTTCTCAATTCAAATATAAATAAAACAAAGATGAACTGTATAACCTTTGAGGAATAAAACTTAGACACTAATCTCTTAGCATGTAAGTTATATTTGTATGGTTTTAAAGAAGAACTCAACTCTCATTAAGATCAACTAAAAACTATTCATAAGAACAACAAACCATACATAGTAGAAGTTCAGAAAAGAAGATTCACCCTAGAGGGTGAAACAATCTTTGAAATAAAGAAACTAGAAAACACTCATAATAAGCAATTGAAAAATAAACTAAAAAAAGAAAACACAGAGCTCCCACTTCCTCTTTGTTGTTCTTGCTTCCTCTTCCTTTTTTGCCTTTTTCATACCCCTCTCTTCCTCTCTATTTTGTATTTGTTGGACCTCCTTTTATATTAGCTTGATGAGTTCTCTCATGATTGTCCCCCTTCACTGAATTGTGACAGCTCCCCCCATGTTCTCGCACGTTGACAACTTTTTTTAATTGTTCACCATTCATTTAAACACGTGAGGAAACATCGGAATTGCCACTGAAGTTATGTATTGCGTTTGCACCATGACACTTGTGATCACACCCGTATGTGAATAGCCTATCTCCTGGTCAAAAGTCTCGAGTACGATCGCACCTTACTAACTCGTGATCGCACCCAAAACTGCCTCTAGAAGACCTATTGACGTCACAATCACACTGCAGTGACTCGTGATCGCACCTTAGTCGCGCTCACACCATTCTCCTTTACAGTCGTAGCAGATACATTTTTCCTTGTTTCTTTCATCAAATTTTATCATCTTGCTCCCCTGTTCCTTCACACTTAACAAAACATCAAAATTGCCTAAAAACTAAACTAAACTACTAAACCAAGAATGAAAAGTACCACAAATATAACTAAAAACATTAATACTCAATAAGTAAATAAACTCACATCAACCATAAAAACACAAGCATAAAAAAGGATTAATAATAACAACAATTTATTTTCTCATTTAATAATTAAATATGTTAAGAGATCATTTCAATGAACAAAACCTACGATTTTAAAACTCATAATAATTCATGAACAACCTAGTATTCACATTCATAACCATAATTGACAAGTACATCAACTAAAAGATCATCAACAAGTGTAATAAACACTCACTCCATTTTCCCTTCTTTCAAGCACTCAAAGGTTAAAAATATTCACTCAATTTCCATTTCATGTTAAACATCAACCATAAGCTTGCTAGTTAATCCAATCTTCACTACTATATATCTAACACAAACATTAATCCAAAGGTGTTTATTTTGGTTGTAACGAGGCCTAGGTAAAGGTAGGGAAACGATAAAATTAGGCTTATAACCAAAGGACTAATTAAGCATTTAAAATAATACAAATCGATAAAATATAAAACACAGAACTTTTATTTTCAACTTAAGATATAACGCAACCAATCTCCATTACTTTTCCAGTCTTCATTTTTTTTTCACTTTGTTTTTTTTCATGCCATTTTCCCCTTCTCTTTTGCCCTTTTTTATTTTTCTCTTTCTTCTTCACTTGATATGATTTCTTTTTTTCACAATATACAACATATATCCTTCTCTTTTTTTCTTTTATCTTTCTTCTTCAGTTGATATCATTTACTTTTTTTCCAATATAAAACAACATATATACCTTTTAAATGCTTAACTTTCCCTTATGGCAGGTGTACTCAAAACAAATAAACAAAATATAACAGCCCAGATCACCTGATCACAGATATTGTCCGCTTTAGGCCTTGGCCTAGCCAAGCCCTCACGATTTTGCTTTTCCCGAGGTCTTCCCAAGAGGTCACCCATCCTAGTACTACTTTAACCCAAGCACATTTAACCTCGGAGTTCTGATAGGATCTGGTGCATTAGGCCATGAAAAATGCGTTTGTAAGGGAGAGGTATTCGTACCCTTATAAGGCATACTTTGTTTCCCTCTCCAACCGATGTGGGATCTCACACTCTCCACCCTCCTTAGGGCTCAGCCTTCTTTAGGTGTCCAACCTAGCTGGCACAACAGTTCGGGTACCGGCTCTGATACCACTCTATAACAGCCCAGATCGCCCGCTCACAGATATTGTTCGTTTTAAGCCATGGACAAGTCAAGCTCTCACGGTTTTGCTTTTCCCGAGGTCTTCCCAGGAGGCCACCCATCCTAGTACTACTCTAACCCAAGCACATTTAACTTCAGAGTTCTGATGAGATCCGGTTCATTAGGCCATGGAAAACGCGTCTGTAAGGGAGAGGTATCCGTACCCTTATAAGTCATACTTCGTTCCCCTCTCCAACCGATGTGGGATCTCACACTCTCCACCCCCTTAGGGCCCAACCCTCTTTAGGGGTCCAGCCTAGCTGGCACAATGGTTCAGGTGTCGACTTTAATACCACTCTATAACAGCCCAGATCACCCGCTCACAGATATTGCCCGCTTTGGGTCTTGGTCTAGCTAAACCCTCACAATTTTGCTTTTCCCGAGGCCTTCCTAGGAGGTCACCCATCCTAGTACTACTCTAACCCAAGCATATTTAACCTCAGAGTTCTGATGGGATCCGGTGCATTAGGTCATGAAAAATGCGTCTATAAGGGAGAGGTATCCGTACCCTTATAAGGCATACTTCGTTCCCCTCTCCAACCGATGTGGGATCTCACACAAAAAATGACAAAGTTCATGTTTTAGGTTTTAAGGAAAAAAAAAGGATCCATGCAAGCTTAAAGGGGTTCACTAAAGATAGTATGATACTGGCTTTTTAAGCTCTCAGGTTAAATCCTAAATGCCTTCATCATTTTAATCTTTCCATTAAATTATGTAATCTTAACTAGTATTCACAAGCAAGTTCTAGATTTGTTTAACCATGAAAGAATACTCTCAGCAACGAATTCTTTTTATTGGTCTCAAACTCTTACCGAAGGAAAGTCTCATTCATCTATCACAACAAGTCAATATCTTTTCAATTAAAATCCAAGTCAATCAACTGACGCATGCAAATATATTTATTCAATTATATTATGCATTTATAACCCTGATTAAGTTCACCCAATAATCAAACATCTTTAACTATTAAACAAAATATTAAACACAATATCTATGACAATCATAGCCCACATAATATGAAATTAAATAAAAGACCTAACACGCAATCAACATTAATTGAAACAAACAATAAAATAAAAAATTTGATGAAAAACAATCAAAATAATAAAAAGAAAAAGATAGAAATACAATACTAAGATGAAGGTGGACGTCTTCTCGACTGAGGATTAACATTCACTAGCAAATCCTTGATCTCTGCAATATTTGCCTCAATCTTCTCCAATCTCTCATTCATTCGTCGTTCATAAACAATAAGTTGATTGCTTAATGATTGATATTCCACAGAAGTAGGTGCAACGTTAAACTGCGTACCTTCGTCTGATAAAGGTCTTCCCTTTGTGTACCTTTACTTGCTTCAACCCGACTTTGCTTACTACTTGAAGGTTTTCTTGCAATATCCCTAACAATAACATAACAGTCGCTTACAGCCTTGCAATCTTCACAGACACCAAAGACTGCAAGTCTAAACTAGAATTCCCTGAAACTAATTGCATACTTGTTATTCCAGTCAGTAAACCAAAATACTCTGCATTTTGGGTAACAAATGCCCTAACAACTATTTTCCCAACGTTACCTTTAGCTACATCCATCATATGCACACTTAACCATATGCCATCATTAAAATGTTTACCATGCACCATGCACCATAACACAAACAATTCACCTTGAGAAACTGCACTTTGGCTATCTCCTCTACCAAATATGGTTGAAATTAAAAACTTATGAAGATAACGTAAGCTAGGGTCCACTAAACCAATTGATTTAGACCTACTCGGAGAAAAAACATTTGTTGAATTTGTAATTTAATTCCAAAATTCTTTACGACTAAATTCATCATGATAGTCATATAAATCATTGTGTGAAAATCTAAATATATTATTCAAATAATTTAAAGCAAGAGCATGTATCTTATTCATTAATCTAAATATCAAATTAATCACAATGCCATCTTCATTATAAATCAAATGTAAAGTTGTCAAAAATTCTGAAGTTAATTCAACATATGAATTTTTTCTAATTTTTACAAATTTGCCCCATCCTATGTTATGCACCAATTCGTTAACTCGATCTCCAATTCCTCACTCAATTATAGCTCCATGGTCAATAAATCTATTTGGCATAATCGAACGATTTCTTAAACTTACATACCTCAATTGGTTCTCAGCAGTGTTAAATTTCAGGCAAGGAGTACCTAAAACAACGACATTGTGTCCAGCTTCAGACGATGAAAATGCTCCTAATCTCACACCAGGCATAATCTAAATAATAATCAAAAATTAAAATATTTTCATAAATCTCGAAACAAATGCAGCAATTTATTAGCTAATTCGATCTGGAATAGACAAACATAAAATCCTACAACGATATAAATCCAGCACTTCATAAAATGAACAAACATTCAATTTAAATATACATCCTTTAATAAATAATGAAAAGATTAAATAATCTTTTATATTATCAATTGTATACTATATCAAAATGTTTTATAATGTCATACTTGAATTATTTAATAATGAATCTAACAATTCATTGAAAACTAAAGTTTACTATTTCTAAAATCAAAGTTTTTGATTTTCAAAACCATTATCTCTTTCCCCATCCTTTTAGTTTTTTCCACCGGACAAATAAAATTTCAAATGATATGCAATTTTTATTATTCTTATTTTTATTCCTTTCCAATTATTCAGCAAAATATATTAACAAAATTAACAGCAAATCTATTACAATTTAATTAACACCGAGCAATTAAACAAAATGCTTACAATTTAACAATTATTTAATAGAAAACAAACCCATACCAAATAGGGAAATCAAAAGAAATTCTTAACTTAATATAATTCCTAACCAGGTATAAAACTGAGAAAAAAATAAAAAAATTTGATGACAAACTTAAAAAATCTATTAAAATAGTTAACAGTATAAAAACAATGTATATAAAGAACAAAGCATTGATCCATGTCAAAATAAGATATTAAGTTAATACCTTTTACTAAATGTTGCGAAATATGTTTAAAGATGTAAAAGATTACCTATAATGATAGATAGCCTCCAACGGACACGGCTGACATAGGGGAAGACGACGATAACGACAGATGAAAATACTGAAAGTGCAAAGAGGACGACAACGACCCAACTTGAGATCTAAAGTCCCATGCAAATTCGGACAATCCAATTTTTACCATAGAGAAGAAGATGATGATTGAATGACTACAAGCTACGAGCGTGATTTCACAGTTAGGTTAATTCGCTCATGGTTGTAAATTTTCTTATTTAACTTTAATTAACTCAGTATTTTTTATTCAGACTGATTTACCAATAAAATTTTTTCTTATTTTTATTTTAATTAAGACATTATTTTTGGGTCTAACTTAATTATTTAAAATTTTTTAGTCACGGGTGTGATTTAATAAGTCACACATGTGACTGCGTCAGGTATGTTATTGTTTTGTGAATTTTACCGATACAATAAACATGCACCAAATCATTTGAACCATTTATAAATTCCTAAATTATTTAATTTTTTGATTCCAAACATTTGCCTATTTAATTATGGCTAAAATTTTCAGTTGATTACAAATACATTACACTTACATTTTTTACTATTTTTACTTATTTCATTCCAAAATTTTACAACCTAATTTTAGTTATTCATTTAAAATATTCTAACATATATATTTTCAAAATTTCTATCATAATTCCTTTCTTAATATAAATTTAAACATTTTAACATTGATAATTTCATCACGAATTTTTAAATTGCACAATATTCATTTATACATTAAATAAAATCAGGATTTTTTCATTATCTTAATTATCTGAAATAATTAAATATAATTAATTTTTATTTGAGTAATATTTGTATTTACTTATATTAAATATTTATAATTTTATCACAACATTTTAAATTACTCTTTAACCTTTATTAAATACAATATTTAATTCATAACAAAACATTTAACATTTTTTATTTTTTAGTCACGTAACTAATTTTACTAATCCTTTAACTTGTATATTTTTAATAATTGTATAGAGTGAATTATCATATTTCATTTCCTTTTTTTCCATTCCAAACTTTTACTGACTAATTTTACTAGGTTATTTTTAATATTCAGATTTATATGCTTTTTCCATCATAATTCTTTTCTTATTATACATTTCAAAATTTAATAATTATAGAGTGATCCAATAGGCCTAATGTATGGAACATGGAAAAGTAGTTCGGAATGTCTTGCAACCACTCT
>JANSVA010077440.1:0-11589 GCA_025504915.1 Erythroxylum reticulatum | reverse complement strand
TTGACTAGATATATAATGCTCACACAAATAAAACCAAACTCTTTTGTTTTATTAATAATAAATATTTCCATTACAAAGCTGTTACTGGAGAAGATTAAGGTACATGTAAATACACTTGCTTTTCAGGGCACTATATTTACATAACTCCAATAGAAGGACCTCGTCTACTAAGTTTAATAGTCTTTCATCTTCCTTGAGACACTGGATGATTTATTAAGTGACCCAATTGTTCCATACACAGTATAAAAAGATAAGGCAATAGTGGGTAGCCCTATCGAATACCTCTGGAGGGAGTAAACAGTTCTCCATCTCAATTCACTTGCATATATACCGATGAAACACACTTCATAATAAGTTTTATCAAAGATTTAGGAAGCCCAATATCGATGAGTGTATCTTTGCTAAACTCCGAAGAAAGCCTATTGTAAGCTTTTTCAAGATCAACCTTAATAGCAATTATCCATTTTTTCCAGATTTACATTTTATAGTATGGCTGAGCTCTTGGGCATAATAATATTATTAGTAATCAATCTCCTTGGAATAAGGTTGCATTGCTTTGGAACTACAGGATCAATAAGATGAGGTTTGAGACGGTTTACGATAATCTTAGTAATAGCCTTATAAATCACTGAACATAAAAGCAATTGGCCTAAATTGAGTGATTGACATAGGAGAAGGACGCTTAGGTATGAGAACTATAATAATATGATTCAATTCAGACTCCCATAATTCATGTCAAAAAATTCTTTGGATAAAAAGTATCAGTAAAGGCCTGACGATGTCCCATTGGGATTGATAAAATAAAGTAGTAAACCCATCAAAGCCCGGTGTCTTATTAGGTTCCATATCAAAGAATGCTGCCTTGACTTCTTTGGAAAGAATTGGACCTCCCAGGTCATTTGTAGCCCGATGAGAGAGTGGAGGAAAAAGACCTTTGAGATGAAGTTCCATAGTTGTGTGTATTTCTATTGTATATAGTTTCTCAAGGAAATTCTTCGTTATCCTTTTGATACTATCTGTGTCCGAAGCAACGTAGCCACTTTCATCCTTCAAGGAAGCCACCCTCACTTTTCAACGTCTTGCAGTTATAATTACATGATAGTATTTAGTATTTCTGTCTCCCTAGGCTAACCACTGACATCTTGAGCATTGGTTCCAATAAAGTTCTTCTTAATAAAGGACTTGTTCAAGTTCATTATGTAAATATTCCTCTAGCTCCCATAGAGAATCCAATGCTTCTTCTTCCATTATTTTTTGAATGCCTTCAAGATGTGCTATGAGTCTTTTTTTTTACGATGAAAAATATTGCCAAAAATAGTAGAGCTCCAAGGTTGTAGTCTTTCTAAAAAATTCCTAACCGCGCCACTAAAATCGGTCATTTTAGGATTCCAATTGTCTTTAACAATCTGGGAAAAATGTTCATCTATCAACTAAGTTGACTAAAATTTGAATGGTCAAGGATTCAGAGGTAGTTGAGTTGTTTGTTTTAATGTCACCAAAAGTGGTCGATGATCTTACTTGAGGAAGGGTAGATGAGTCACTTTAGTGTCTTGGAATAAAGACTGCCAAGAATTAGAGTTGAAAATGCAGTCCAGTTTAGCAAGAATCTATCCTCTCCTCCATGTGAACTTTGGCCCTGAAAATCAAAGATCATACAATTGACAACATTGCACACATTCCCCAAACTGGTTATTAACTACTGATTGGATTCAAGAACCTCCATGTTTGGCATTGCTCTCTAGTTTGGCATTGAAGTCCCCACCCAAAATCCACGGTTTAGAGGTAAAGCTAGCAATTTTTCATAAATTCTTCCACAAAATTACCGTAAATGATATGTAGGGCTAGTATAAATGACAGTGAAGTCAAAAGACATTTGATCCCATTTAATATTAACATGAACAAATTGTCAGTAAGCTAGCAGGATTCGAACCACAATATCTTCTTTCCATAATATCCATATACCTCCTAAGAATCCTCCTACTTCCACCCTGAAAGAATGTGAAAATCCCAAACTTTGAATAACCTTCATTGCATGAACCCCACTAATTCTTAGCTCGATCAAAACAACAAGGAGAGGATTATGAATCCAAATGTAGTTCTTAAGGATCGGTTTGAAGTTCATATCTCTAGCCTCCTGACAGTTCCATATGAAGATTGAAATATAAATTAGTGATCGAGAGAAGAAGTAAACACTATTAGGCATGAGTGTTTACCAGTTCATTAATTTGTACACTATAAGTGTTAGTTATAGAGTTATATGGTATCTCTTCCATTTGAGAATCTGGTACACATGAGGTCTCACTTTCTAAAACTGAACCTTGTCTAGGATCTGGTGGCCTAGATGGAGATAGTATGTGTTTGTTGATCGATGATGTCAATGTAGTAGTCATGCATTCTTCATGCATGTCCTCCCCCATTTCACCGCAGCCCATGTCCTCATTCATAGGTAACATAAAAGAGTTGTCTTGGATCACCAACTCTTTATGTGAGGGAATTGAGATGGCCATATGGTGAGTTTTATTTCTTTGGGAGGCATCAGTCATTTTCTTTAGAATAGAAAGGTTTTTATAGTCTGGCTTTGATTCCCAATATTGTCACTGTAAGATGGCCTTTTATTCTAAAGCCCCTACCAGTCGCTTGTTTTCTTGTTTTCGTTTGGATTTGACTCAAATATGATTTCTTTATATGTTCTTCACTTTGCTTCTCCTCATCAGGCAGCGGGTGGTCATTTAATGTGTCAAGTGCATCAATGTCTGTTAGTATTTTATACGTCGAGCCCCTCAAATCCTCGTGATGGTTATTGCCCCTCCTGTCATGTCCTTAGACCGTTTATTTGGTTGACGAACGTCTAGTTCATATTTGAACTTGTATCTAAGGTCCATAGACCTCTTGCTTGATGTCAACTACTGATGTTTCAATTCTTGTTTCCGTTGGTATGGTTGTCTCCTTATCTCTGATGATACCTCCTGTTTCCAAAAGAGTGGTAGGCTTTGTAGGATAATCCATTACGCCATGGCCAACAATTCCACAAGAGAAACAAATCTGTTGTAGGCCCTCGTATTCAACTTTGATAATTTAGCCATCAAGTTCAACTATAGATCGAATAGGCATGCTGATATCAATAGAAACTACAACCCTCGTAAATTTTCCTCTTTGAGACTATTAAATATGATCATATATCTTCACTGTGTAGCTAACCAAATTCCCAAAAGCCTTCAAGATAGAGGGATGATAACGTGTTACTGATAGTTCTAGAAATCTAACCCAAGCTACAACGTGAGAAATTTTCTAGAAGAGGGACGAAAATTTGGGTTCCATGGCTGGACTGAAAGGACATGTCTTGATATCACCCAAGGACCCTTTGTGAGTGCATTCATATAGTTATCTTCCTCTATAAAATTAATAAGGTAAAAGTTGTTATCATTGTTGATGAGCTTTATGGGACCAGTCAATTTCCACTCTATGTTCAGCCTGTTTTTGAGAATATTGAAACCTACCCTTCGTCCTAGTCATTTGACAACAATGACCTTCTCCCATTGTTTGTCTAGTTGGCCTCTAAAGGTACTGGATATTTCTAGGCCCATGCCAAATTCTCCTAGCACCATGTTGATATCCCCATCGGCAATCTCAATCGGGTCCTCTTCAGGCCATTCTAAGTCCTTCTCATCTTTGTCGAGGACTAGGCGACCTGTGACTGCCATGCTATAGCTGGGTTGAATGGTAGGTGGAAGAGGAGAATAAGGGGGAGGGTCTTCCTCGCGCCCTCCTATTCAAACTTTCTTTACAGTGTGGCCATCCTAACTAGTGGAAGTGAGTTCACCCCTCATAGTTTAACAGCATTTTGAGTCCATCGAAGAAGACAAAGAGTATAAATTTTGTATTAGCCAATATTTTTAAAAACTCGACTGAATATCCAATTAGTAAGAGGATAGTCCAGAGCTTAAAACTCTAACTAATATTAAATTGCCTCATAAAATTAATATATAGTAAATAAGAAGTAAATATTAAAAAATACGCAAAATATATTTTAGAAGTGAAATAATTTATTGAAATAAAAATAGAAATCATATCTATTAATATAATAACAACACATCTAATAATCCTAAGTAAACTTGAATCTAACATAACATTTTAAAATAATAATAATTAAAATTATTTCTTTCAAGGATGTTGTATCTCATCATCTTCATAAAATTTAAATTCTTCAATAGTATTCAAAGTGTCATATCAACAAAAATATTTACATCAACATCTTGTATTATATTTAAATAAGCTAAAAATAAGAAATGCATGTAATTATTTTTTAATATAACATATTATATTTTTAATTTTTAAATATGTTTAAAATAAAATATCAACTAACCATTGATTAATGTTCTTAATTCCTAATGCTCGTGTATTTTTTTATAATTGCCTTTTTAAGTTCTCTATAATTAAGATCAAATGACGATTCTTCTTTTACGATATAAAAAAATCACTATAGTCAATACAATTAATATCAACCAAATTATTTATTCTCCTCTTATTAAGTGTTCTAAATACATATAGAGAAATTTAAAAATTAAGAACAAAAACCAAGAATTATAATTATTTTGAAAAATATAATTAGTATATAATATACCTGCTCTTCATCTTTAAATTATAAGTAATGTAAATAAGGTCATTGAGTCTTTGATATTTCAACCAATTTTGATTCTTCGCATGAATATGTTTAAAACACTTTAATTAAGTTCACAATATGATGTAAAAGTTATTTGATTGAGTAATGTATAAGCTAGTTTCTTAACATTGGAGCACTTTCTTGAAAATCTCCACCACTCATATGCATTTTTAATTAGGAGTTACAAAAACGTATTAAAAATTATTAATGAATAAATAGTGAAAACTTATCAAACTTTGTTTTTTTAATCATAAGTTCTTTCTTTGTAAAAGATAGAAAACTCCTCAAAACTTCACAAAAAAATTTAATGTCATTTATTGGCTTTGATTGCTCTTTATTGAAAGAATACTTTTACATTCAATCATATTGAATATGCATATTTACTCTATAAGCAATAATGATTGAAAAGCAAACTACTGAATGGATCCTTTAATTAAGTGGTATGCGCTAAATGGACTATATTTTAAACATATTTTTTTAAAACATTATACTTTTATTTTGATGTCTTTATAGGATATCGTACTTAAAGTGACAATTTTAAGGTCTTATTTTAGTCCTTAATGGAAAAGGAACAAATTTGGAGAATATTAGAGTCAATTTTGAGCAATTTTGGCAGATTTTAGGTAAAGGACTTAGAACACAATACCAAAATACTAATGTGTTGCTCCCTGTGTCCAAACTTGTTATATTATATATTTGGGAGAATTATTTGCTGAATTAACGTAACACTAACAAACTCTTGTGTTTTAGCCGTGTTCAAGAAGGAAGCATTCTATTTCTCTAACGTTTAGAACATCCTACCCTATTTAGCCTATGTTTTCCAGTAAGGTAGAGGCATGATCACATGTTCTAACCCATGTTGGCAATGGTTTGTTATGTAAAAGTTCCCAAATGGTGGCTTAAGTAACATTGAAGTTTAGTACTGCGTTTATGCTGTGTTGGGTAAAAATTCTAGGATTAGTGTTTTAAAGATAAAGGCAGGTAAAAACAAGATGAGAGGAGTTTTGGAGATAGAAACTTAATTAGTAGCTAACTAAAAGCAACTGGGATTAAGAGAAAAGTAACCTTAGGAGAAGAAATAAGTAATATACCATAATTAATCAAGAATTTCAAAGATTAAAAAATTAAGAGAATGCTTTATTTTATTTTTATCCTTTTTGTTTATTATATTTTTTCTTTGTTTTATCATTAATTGATTGGGATATAGATCTAGGTCAGATGAACTTTAGAACTTGAATTTTTAGATTGATAATGAATGCATAATTTCATATCTTTTTCATACTTACAATTAGTGTATTAAGGATGCCGAATGTCTTATTATGCTCATTTATATTCATTTTTATATACAAGATGTTGGACCATGAACTTTTTGTGGAAGTTAGAACTATGAAGTAAGAATTGTTGGTGATTAGTTATGTGTAAAAAAAAGAAGAATTCTTGAATTTGAAATGTAGTAGAAAAGATAGTAATGTACAAGATGGGTTATATGTGAAATGTTGGAAGTTATAAGTTGAAATTTGTTCACTGAGTATGCTTCGGTGTTTTAGCCGTCACTTTTTCTCTAGTTATCTAAATGAGGTGGTTCTTGATTTATATTAAACTAGAAATATAGGGATACAAATTATCTGGTGAAATCGAGTTCTAATTCTATCCCTAAGAATTTCAAATTTTGGATGGAAATTGAGCACAAAATATTGTTTCAGTATAAGAATAATTCGGAAATGTTTTGAATATAATTTTCATATTTCCAAACCAAATTGAATGATTTTAGTGTCATTAGAAAATTAAGACAATGAAGAAAATGTTTTGAGAAGGAAGTTTTATCAAATTCCTTCTGGATTTTGGAAGGATTTAGTTAAGGAGTTAGAAGTATAAGATGTTTCTTCTAATAAACATAAGGGGTAAAATGGGAAAGACCAAGTAAATGAAGAGCAAATTGAGAATAAAGACAAATAAAATGGGATTGAATTAGAAGAAGGGAAGAGAGTGTCATGAAAATCAAAGAGAGAAAGAAGAAAAAACTTGAAAATGAAGAAGAGAAAAAGGAAAATCGTGGGAAGATTGGACAGAAGAAGAAAGAAGAAGAAAAAGAAGGGAATCATCTTGTCAAGGTAAGTTCAACTTTTCTTCTTACTTTTTTCGAGGAGCTGGAGAGAGAAAGGGTTTTTTTGTTGAGAATGAAGGGTTTGTGTTGGAAGAAGATGATTTAAGAGAACCCACTGATTCCTAGGGTTTCGAAACAAAGTTTTGACTTTTCTAACCTAAATGGACTATGGGTAGGTTAGATTTGAGCTTGATTTGTGTTGATTGTATTTTTATGATTATGAAAGTTTTAGGGGGAATTCCATATGAATGTGGATTGAATGAGAATTTTGGTTATGCTAGGAAATCAAGAAAACCCTATTCAAGAGTAAGAGGAGGGGCACAATTGAGTTTGGATTTTCAAGCGAAATAAGGTGGGTAATTTATTTATAGTTATTGTGTAATAAGCAAAATGCCTTGTGTGTGTATTGTGTGCTAAAATGACTTGCTTTGAAATGTTGTGATGTGGAAATTGCATTATGATGTATGACATTTGACAAAATTGAATTGTGTGTATGATTATGCTATACCTTGGAATTGTAACATGGCATTTTGATTAAATGGAAAGAAGAGAAGGCATGAGAATATGAAATTGTGATTGATTGAATTGAGCATGAGATTTGATTGGGCTTGGGCGAGAGATGACTCGTTTAATAGTTATGTGCATATTGACAAAAGCCTTCTCCCGGCCGCTCGCTTGTGACATATGAGATCCAAAAAGTGGACTCATTTTGTTCATTGTGTAAACTTCGGTTTCTCCATCTTGTTGCACGGAATCCTCGAGCCATTTGTTTGTGCATTTGCATTTTGATATGATAAGTTATGATGCAAATTGTGAGTTATGCTTTGATGATAAATTAAATCAAATATGGTTTATGTGATGATGTATTGAATTATGAGTTGTGAATTGGAATTGTGCATGTTGAACTTACATTGTTAAATTAAGATAATACGAGTATGCTTATATGAATAGATGCATATATGTTTGATTGTGTGGCCCATTGCCAATAGCTATAAATATATATGCCACTGAGGTGTGTAGCTCAATCCATCATTTTTCTATCCTCAGGTGCAGAACGAGAAGATTAGCGATCCTTGCAAGGCAATTGGACAAACTCTGAGATAGTTAGCTTTTGCACTACGCTAGTTCGAACACTTTGTATAGCTTATTAAGCATGTCAAACATTCAGCATCCATTTGTATTTGTTTTAAGTTAGTGATGTGTATATTGTTATGTAAGTAAAACTTGTTCAAATATTTACTTTACTTAGTAATGAGAATGTGAATTTGAGAATTTCCTTTTGTGTATGATCATGTTATTTTACAGGTTGAGTATGATGGTTATGGAAGTGGAATGTGCATCAGCATATTCTTCTTTGTTGAGATTACAAAATTGTTGTTTGTTTTAGAATAGCCTGTTAGAGATTGGAAAGGTAACGAAAGGTATTTAGTAGTTGAATTGATATGAGTAGATAATGCATTTTGCAAGTTCATAGGTGTGGAATTTGTCTTTTAAACTCAAGGGAAAAACTATATTGATCTAGGTAGAACTAGCCATAGTTGCTTGCATGAATGTTGTAGCTTATCTTTCTAGCTTTCCAACGATACAAGGTATAAAATGTTTGGATACGGAGCTAAGAGATACGGTCAATATAAGTGATGATGCTACATAGGATGCATATAGGACAGCTAGAGTAAGTTTTGAGAATTGGTTGGATGTTATGAGTCATTTGAGTTGAGATTTTGGAGTTTAATGTAACCAAATTGGTAATTGAATGTTTAAGGAGTGATATTTCATTAGAAGAAATGAGTTTGGGAAGATTATAAGGAAAAGGGATGTTAGAATGGAGGTAAGAACCATTGGAGAGGATTGGGTGGGAGTTTTGTGACACATATATTCATTAGATAGGCTTTATGTACATTAAACGGACCTTATCGGGTGTAAAAATACCCCCAGCCCAGTCCATGTTTGTTAAACAGACCTTCTCGGGTCTAGAAAGCACTCCCAAGACATGTATGTCTGTTTAACGGACATTCACGGGATAACTACAGTAAATTAGCAATTTTGACCCTCTAGATGGAAAAATCTCTCTTCAAGGTCTTCACTAAAGTTGTAGATCTTGAAGTACTCTTTGAAACAATCCTAAAATAACCTTAATTTGATGCTCATAGTGAAAGTAATACGAATTGTCCCAAGCTAGGTACAATATGATCGAGGATATAAACATATTTGATTCTTTTAGACACAACTTCATCATCCGACCTCTAAATGGAGTGATTCTTGAAGCAATAGATTTCTAACACATTTTTTACTTGTCAAAAAAATTGGTATCCATTGGTGTTGGCTTGTAAAATATTGATGGAGAGAAAGTGAGGAAATTGATTGAAAGAGCATGAATTGGTTGTTTACTAAACATACTTTGCTATTTTACTTATATATTGAACTGTAGAGCTTCAATTGAGATGGTTCTTACTTGAAAATAAACTAGAGACATAGAGCTACAATTTTATTAAAGAATTCAAATTGTCATTTAGGTGATTGACTGGTGTGGGCATACCACCCTTATGGTTTGAGATGTTATGAGAATGACGACTAAGGAGATTTCATTGAAATAACCCTACAAAGAAATATGCTCACATGTTATGATATTCTGAACGATTGTTAGGCTCCAAAAATGGAGTCCAACATCTTGTGGTATGAGAGCTTAGGCTTTTGGGTTCCTTGGCTTAGAATATATTGTGCTATGCATTATTGTGATATGTGATAAATGTTTGCATTGAAAGTTAATTGATTGCATTAAGCGACATGCATATCATACATACATGTAGGAAGTAAGATTCAAAATGAAAGTAAGCTAAAAAGGATTATGTCTTATCAGAGGATTAAAATGTCACCTCGTAAAAGAACACGAGGAGTTTTGCAAGGACCTGCTGCACTTGATTCCTCACCAATAGAGAAGGGTACTGATGAGTATAGAATCCCAGTAACTACAACTGCATGAGTCACATATATGAACTTTCGTTAAGGGTTTGGACTATTAGAAACAATGGGAAGAATGGCGTTTTGTCAAAGTATAAGATAGGGGAAGTTGTGGATATTTAGAAATAAGAAATATTACATGGTCCGATATGTTAGACATAGATTTAGTATTTGTGGTTATGTCAGCGAATTTGGTAATAGAATTTTATTGAAGATATGTACTTGAATCGATATGGATGTGAAAATATTCCCATGAATTGACTGAAAAAGAAATAGAGTGTAACATCCCGTTACGAGATCTCACCATAGAGAACTTGAGCAACTTGATTCGGAGATCGAGAGAACAATGCAGAGATTATGTCAGGAAGCAAGATCAACTTTGGTAAAAGATTCGAAGAAACGATGGCAAATTTGAGAACCTTAAACGAGTTGATTGCACCAGATTTAACTCAAAGACCTTTCCACATTACATTTTCAAATTTTTTTAAACAGGTTAATTTTGAGTTAAAATCTAGATTAATACAATTATTACCCAACTTTCATGGTCTTGTAGGTGAGGTTGCATATAACCATCTTAAGGACCTCGATGTGGTTTGTCTGAGAATGAAGCCTCCCGGGGTAACAGATGAGTAGATCATGTTAAGAGCCTTCTCGTTCTAACTCAGAGATGAAACAAAGGATTGGTTGTTTGATTTACCAGTTGGGAGCGTGAATACTTGGTTAGAGATGAAGAGACTACTCTTGAAGAAATATTTTGCAGCCTCAAAGACAATAAGTATTCGAACAGAGATATGTGGAATCAAATAGCATAATAGAGAGTCTCTTTATGAGTACTGGGAGCTTTTCAAGAAGTTATGAGCTAGTTGTCTAGACCACATCATACTAAAGCAACTCCTTATCCAATTTTTCTATAAGGGATTATTACCAATAGAGAGGAGTTTGATTGATGTAGCAAGTAGTGGGGCACTTTGTGAAAAGACTCCCAATGAAGACAGGATCCCAGTAGAGTGGATGTTCAATAATACTCCATAATTCGACATTCATAACGATGTTTTACAAGTAGACAAGCTAAGTACTTCATCTATTGAACATTGTTTATATGAGCTAACATCTTTTGTTAGACAAAATACAACTGGATAGGCCCAAATAAAAACATGTGGAATATGTTCAAACAGAAGCCATCCAACTAATGAGTGCCAGACATTACAAGAGGGAAGTATAGATTATGTGAATGCTGTAATAGGGAAGTTTTGAAATCAATAAAACCCATACTTGCAGACATATAACCCAGACTTGAGGGATCATCCCAGCTTAAGTTACAGAGGTAACAAGAAGTAGAATTACTTCCAAAATTAGTCGCAAGGAGCACAAATAATTATAGATTGCATTGTGTTTTTGTGGGTAGTTTAGTTTTTATTTAGTTGTTAATTTTATTGTTTAGTGCGTGTTAAGGTTAGAATTGTGTTAGTTAGTAGATATTTGTATTTTGAGCATTTTTTGGGTTAAGGTATGCTTTTGAGTAGTAATTTTATATATTTGAGGTGCCTTGGTGAGTTTACTAGTGTTTTAGGGCAAGTATTGAAGATTCAAAGAAGGGTCAGATTTAGAACCAAGGCCACGATTATAGCCAATAAGCCACAATTGTGACAGAGCTGTATATAAATGGCCATGATCTTGGTATGTTCTACCATAATCGTGATAGAGAGCTAAATAAAGGGCCATAATTATGGCCTGTGTAATAAAACAAGTGCATAAGTGGAACACCCCATTACCCTAGGGTACACACCGGAACGCCCGTAGGTCATTCCGATACACAGCCTAAGATAAGGGAGTGCTACGTGCGATCACTACAGAACTCCACATGGCA
>JANSVA010077344.1:0-11596 GCA_025504915.1 Erythroxylum reticulatum | reverse complement strand
ATATAAAAAATATGACATTTAGTATAAATGCTTTTTACTTAAGATTGTTATATAATTACCGTGTTAAAATAATTCGATTATGTTTTTTATTATATACATAATAATATAAAAAATTGACAAGATTGCTATATAATCATGGTGTTAAAATAATTATATAATTGTATAAAAAATATTCAATTTAATGTTAGTTTTCTTAGTAAAGATTCTTGTATAACCACAATGTTAAAATATTTCAAATTTTTATTAAGACAAAACATTTATAATTTAATCTATAACAGCCATACTTCCATAAATATTCCAAAAAAAACTTGCACAAAGTTTTGAGTTGCTCATGATCTTAATTTATATGACAAAATACATCCTTACTAAGGGTTATAACAGAACAAAACCTTAAGGTTTGTGATACAAAGTTCACGCCTCATCATAGACTCATAAAGTGCTAAGTATGCAAAATGAGCCAGAATTATTTGTAAAAAATATTAACAAATATCAGTAATTATTCGTCAGTTCTTATTGTTCCTACATCTCATTCTTTTTGTTTGCTTTCTTCTGTTTTTTTTACGCTCTTTCTTGCTAAGATATCTCGTTCTTTTCTTTTTTCTTTCCTTTTTCCTATTTTTCCCCTTTCTTTCACAATAATCACCAAACAGAACTAACATAACGTCTGCATATAATTGTTACTAATCAGTCCCAATCCTCCAAAAGAGTTGCCTAATTCAATCTTTAAGTATATCACTCATTCATATCTCTACTATGATACAATTAATATCTCGTTGTTTTCTTTTTTCTTACCTTTTTCCTAATTTTTGCTATTTCTTTCACAATAATCGCCAAACAGAACTAACATTAACGTCTGCATATAATTGATACTAATCAGTTCCAGTCTTCCAAAAGAATTGACTAATTCAATCTTTAAGTATATCAGTCAATTTTATTTCTACTATGATATAGAGTGAAGGCAACAACTCCGAACTTAATATACAACATAATATAATATGAACAAACACTATAATTACCAAAACCAAATAAGACACCACAAAATTAATACTGATGGATAATGAAAAAAAATTATAAACATCAAAGAAGGAAATGCATGAAACAAAAACAAGAAACTAGGAATTTTTTGAAGATGATGAAGAAGATGGAGATGATGAAGGTGGAGATGGGACGTGAAGTCCTTGCATCTCCCAAGCTTTATGAATTTTCTTCTCCAACTTTCGCTGCTGACGAGCTATCGGTTGCAATTGTTCATTCATCGCATTAGCTTGGTTTTGTGTGTCATTGGAAGTGTTAACCAAAAATCTATACACTCTTTCCTAATCCTTTGGTACAGCTTCGTCTTCACTTGAATCGAACGACACAATGGGAGGTGCAAAACTGGAAGCGTCGGCTGAGAACTTCAACTTATATACAGCACGTGTCTGATGATCTTTAAGCTGTATCTTATCATGTAGCAATATTTCCGCTCGTCTTAAATATGGCACATAAAAAAACTCATGCTTCATAAATGCTACTCCACTAACATCAACCTCAAAATGCTTGGCCAGAGCAGTAGCTAAATAGCCCATTCCTATTGATGTTGCTTTCTTTATCATAGATTTAATTAGAGATTTGGAAAAATGAACGAACATGTTAGGTATGTACCTTTCATCTATGCAATATAATAGTGACAATTCCTTAGTCGAGCATTTGTTGCTTTCACTTTTTTCCAAAGACAACATAACACATGAATTTATGGAGCAGTACCTGATCAGGAGAAAAAATGTAAGAATTCGACGCATTATGAGGATCGAACTCAGGCAAATAAGTCAAATATTTCCAATAAGTTGTAACTGAGAAGGTCTAATGGGAACTTTCTACCTGTAACATAGGAAACTGGAAAACCTCCCGTAACAAACTCTCATCTAATCTATAAAGCTCACCTCGTAATCTGAACCAAAACTTCTTAGGTTTGTTGGATTGAAACTTCAATGATATGAAGAATTCTAATGTGAGTTCAGAAGAAACGGGATAATTTATCTGTACAAAATGTCCCTAACCACCTCTATTAGAGAATGCCATCACTTTATCTTTTAAACCTATCTATTTTAAGAGGCTGAAATCGAAATATCGTGGAGTGAGAATCATTTTATTTTTTAGAGCCAAATACCTCAACCCTTCTTCTGTCGAATAAATAGGAAAAGGAGCATTGTAATCAGCTACCATGTCTACACCCATTTCAATTCTTAGCTCAGTTTCAATTTCTTCAACACTTTTATTCGATCTTGGAGGCATGACGATGGAAAAACCTGCAAAAAATAGCCAAAGAAATAGGACTAATTTTAAAACCCTAAAAAATAGGAATCTGCGAAAATTAAAGGAATAGAGGAGAAATAAAACAATGACGACTCGGATGCTCGCAAATGTCAAGCTTTTAAGGAAAAATTTAGCTAACTTACAAGATTTTGTGGAAACTTTGAAAAAAATCCGTGATAAAATCCGCGATATCTGTGAAAGGAGAGTTAAGGGAGAGGAGAGTAGAAAAAGAGGCGCCCAAAGAGAATTGATGAACTGTTTTGATGAACACTTTTTGTAAGACGCAACCTGTACTGACCATTTTAATAAAAAGAGCATTTATTTTAAAATTTCAAAAGCACATTTACATTTTAATTCATTTTACAATTTTCCTGTGTTTTGTGTTAATTGTAATTTTTATATAATCAATTTTCTCTTTGAATTATAATGTATTTATTTTGATCCGATAAAATAATTATAGAAATTATTTTGATACATTTTCAAGCTCTGATTATTTATTCCCCTTATTTACATAAAACAGATTAGAATTTTGTTCTTAATATTAAAAAGGCTAAGTGTTATTTCCAATTACCTTCTTCGTAGCCACCATATTTAAATTTCCTCCTAATACACAGAGTTTTTCACTAAATACCTTTCAAGAGTTTTCTTTGTTTTTCCATATCCCACACTACTTCCACATTACTAATTGTTTCTTCTGCCCTAAGAAAGAACAAAAGATGGTCAATACGATAGTGACTTTGGGGATGAAGTGAAATTTGCACCGTCGTGCTTTTTATATAATCAATTTTCTCTTTGAATTATAATGTGTTTGTTTTGATTCGATAAAATAAAATAATTATAGAAATCATTTTGATACATTTTCAAGATCTGATTATTTATTCCCCTTATCTACAGAAATTAGATTAGAATTTTGTTCTTAACATTAAAAATGCTAAGTGTTATTTCCAATTACCTTCTTTGTAGCCACCATCTTAAAATTTCCTCCCAATACATAGAGTTTTTCATTAAATACCTTTCAAGAGTTTTCTTTGTTTTCCCATATCCCAAACCACTTCGACATTACTAATTGTTTCTTCTAGCCTAAGAAAGAGCCGAAGCTAGTCAATACGATGGTGACTTTGGGGATGAAGTGAAATTTGCATCGTTGTGCTTAATTATGACGTGCTTTTGAGATGTTTTTTTTCATTTACTGAATAGTCTTGCTTCTTTTGACCATAACTTCTTCTCTAGACATCTAAATGACTTGATTCTTGAAGCAATAGATTCCTAACACATTGTTCTATCTCTCTACAAAAATTTGTATCATTTTGAATTGATTTGAAAAATAGTGATAAAATGAAAGTGTGGGAATCTACTGGAACAGTATAAATAGGATTATTCAATTCAACAAACTTCAATGTTTTGATTATATTGGACCTGTAGGATTGCAAATGAGATGATTCTTAATTTGGAGCAAACTGTGAGAAAAACTCACGCCCGTGCACACTCAATCAGACTCCTCCCACATTTTTTGCTCATTCTCTCTTAGATGATTTCACATGGCTAAAATTTTTAGTGGAGACGTAGAGCAATGTGATTTTTATATAATTAATGGTTATTATAATATAATCCATTAATTATATATAGTATCTACATAATAATGTCGTTATAATAATAAACAGTTTATATTAATTCGTATTGTTTAAATATACTTGAATATAATTAATTTTGATATAATTAGTAAATATAATTCAAATTATTTTGTTTATAAAAATATTATCACTTTATTAAGTTGTGAATATTAATATTTGGTGAATATGTTACTGTATTAATAATAATTATTTTCATATTTAGATTATAGGGTGAAAAATGTTCAGCAAAAAAAATTATCATCAATATACACATTATATACTCATAATTACTATTTTATTAAGGAGCGAATGTTAATATTAATTTTATATGTTATTTATAACTGTGTATTATTAATTGTTCATTGTTATTATATTTTATATTCTAACATTAGATTTAAATCTTAATCATAATTTGCTTATTATTGTTAATTTTTATATATTAATATCTTAATATATATATTTATGACTAATTATTATATTATTGGGTACTGTATATTAATATTAAGTATATATATTATTGACAACCAAGCGAGAATTATATCATGTTGAGAATATTGAGGTTTAAGAAAACATGAAATTAAAGCACAAAAGGTGCACAAGTCATATGATGTTTTTGTTCTAACAAATAGCTTATGAAAATTAAGGTTTTTTGTTATTGCAATCACCATCTGTATCTGAATGTGGGTTTGGCCGATGATCATATCTCCATGTCACTGTCGACTGGATTCTACATCGCTGAATCTTTTATGGAGGCATTTTTTGACCTGCGAAGAAGATTCAACAATATGGTCTAAAAAAATAAAAAATCAAAGTATATTAGCTACAAAGTATACAAGGCAACATTATTTTATGAAAAAGATGCCAAATGTGATAGATGATAATGTAACAAAAGAAGTTTAGATAAATAATGACAAGTAAACAATACCTGAAATAAGTGGAGGTGTAATTTCAGCGGTCTCATTTTGATTATCATTTGGAATTTGATCATCTTTTGCCGGTGAAGCTGAAGCCTTTTGTAGTTCATCATTATTAACTTCACGGTAATACATAAAATTAAATCGTTGTATTGCATTTGTTGACTGAATGTTTGTTGGTTTGACATGAAGAAGAAATGTCTTGCTTCTCAATTCTGCGCGCACCTTTTGTAGGAGAATAATTTACAACATTCTCTTTTGTCCCAAAGAAACAAATCAATTGTGTGCTTCAAAGAACCTTGTAAATTAGTCATTTGATAAATATCAAGTGCAGAAGCCCCATATACACATCGAAGATGCAAATTTGAAAATAATACAAAGATATATTATCCTAGAAAGTAAGAAGAATGATAAACCACAACTTTAAGCAACAGTGCTTAATGACTTACAATATATTGGGCAAAAAATCTCCTTTAGGAAGATTGAACTTTTTAATATTGTCAACAGATGTAGATGCGAAACAATTAATAAAAAACAACTAAATGAATACATGTACGATTCACATAAAGAAATACTATCCTAGAAAGTAAGAAGAATGATAAACTACAGCTTTAAGCAACAATATTTGACAACTTACAACATATTGGGAAAAAATCTCCTTTGGGAAGACTGAACTTGTTAATATTTTCAACAGATGCATATGAAAAACAATTCATCAGAAAACAAATAAATAAATACATATAAAATTCACATTGTTACAAAATTAAATGTAAACAAATATTTTCTCATCGGCAGCAAAAATCATATACGTATGCCTTTGACTGACAGCAATGCATGCAAAAAGAAATATACCAACTACTTAATTCTTGAAAAATAAGATTAGTCACATGCAATTGCAGTAACACAGAAGAGAACAAAGAATTAACCACCTCCTACTTGTTTAATGTGTCTTATTAATGTCAGCCTCAACCTTGCAGAAGCAACATCCCATATTTGGTCAACCAAACTCAAGAAGAAAATAACACTTTTAAGATATCGTTCTACTGATTGTTTTAAGAATTGTGAAGCTATCTGATGAGATAATAGCCAAACCATAAACCACAAGTGTAAATAATGACAATGAAACCTATAGATTTTTTATCTCAAGCATTTTCCATCAATAACAACTTATAAGAATTTTATTAAAGAAAACTGCATTGAAGTTATTTTCACTTCTACATCATCACCATCATATGTCGCACAATTAATTAAATATATTGCCAATGGAGAGATCCCCTTTTGAATACAAACATCAGAAAAACATATAAAGATAAAAATCTCAAAAAAAGAAAAATAAGGAACAAGATTTGGCAAAGGTGAACCAACGTATAGCTTAGGAGGTTGCAGCAGTTGAGTCCTTAGCTTGGCTATCTTAGCTTTCAGCTGACCAAGATGGTGCTTTGCATAAAAACTTTGGAATTAAATAAACTTCATAGAAGCAACATATTCAACAACGCTATCACTCAAGAACTAAAGATAAAGGGAAACAAATCATCTACGCACATATATAACGGCGCACTGCAGATATAATACCTTTAGCTTTATTTTCTGAGTTCGGACCATCTCACTCTCAATTTCTTTAATGTTCTCAATAATCCCCATGTTTTCTCCAACTGAACAATAATCAACATGCCTTTTTCATTATCAACAAAAACAAATGCAAGTCGACATTATTAAGACGACTTACAAACTCAGGAAAATTAGATTGAAGCAATATACTCAACAATGTTATTAATCAAGAACTAAAGATAAAGGGAAACAAATAATGTACGCACATATACAATGATGTACTACAAATATAATACACGTGGCTTTATTTTTCTGGGTTCGGGCCATCTCAGCCTTAATTTCTTTAATCTTCTCAATAATCCCCATATTTTCCCCAGCTGACTAAAACCATCAAGAGGAAAAAATAGATATAAAGATTTAGTCTTTAACAATAATGAACATGCCTTTTTCATTGTCAACAAAAACAGATACAAGTCGACACTGTTAATAGGACATACAAACTCAGGAAAATTAGATTGAAGCATGATATTCAGCAACGTTATCAATTAAGAACTAAAAAATAACACACTACAGATATAGAACCTGTGGCTTTATTTTTCTAGGTCCGTGCCATCTCAGCCTCAATTTCTTTAATCTTCTTAATAATCTCCAAATTTTCTCCAGCTCACTAAAACCCATCTCAGCCTCAAATTTTTTTAAATCTTTTTAATAATCTCCAAATTTTCTCCAGCTCACTAAAACCATCAAAAGAAAATAACAGACACAAAGATTTAGCCTTTAACAATAATCCACATGCAATTTTCATTGTCGACCAAAATAGATGCAAGTTGGACATTGTTAAGAGAGAATAAGATTTAGTAAAGATGAAAGAAAATGTATAGCTTACGAGGCTCCAGCAGTTGAGTCCTCAGCTTGGCTATCTTAACTCCTAAATACACTTGAAGAGGATATGTCTCTATGTTGTCGTTGATCGTCAATAAATTTTTAAAAGAAAAAGCAAGAATCGAATAATAATAACAATTAAAAGAAAATAAATAAGATTGTTAAATTGAGAATCGTCACCTGAGACGAAGTCGGAGGAGGATGAGAGAGAAAGAGCTATGCGAATGCTTTAAAAGTAGAACATTCGAGAGTGTCGGTTGAAGAGTAAAGGGCTCTATCAATGCGTAAAGATAGAACATTTGAGAATGTGGGTTAAAATTAGCAAAGGTTGTGTGAGATCTGGTTGAGAAAATGTTCAAAATCAAAATAACCGTTAGATGAAATGGACGGATGGGATAGATTTCGTAGTCGTCCATCCCTTCGTCCTTAGTATACTTATACTTAATGACTAGCAGATACGTACTGCGCAAATGCACAGTAATAATGTCCTTTTTATTTAATTTGATATATTATTATGTAATTTTAATGTATAAATAAATATTGAAAATTTCAAAATTTGTAATCAAATTATAAATATTTAAAATTTGTAATGTTTATTTTATTAAAAAGATTTTAATTTGTTATATTAAAAGTATATAAGTTAAAATATCATAAATGAATAAGTAAAATTGGTCAGTAAAAAGTTAGGATGAAAATTTTAAAAATTAAGGAAATGTATAGTATAATAAGTTTGTTATAAATTTATAAAATATATAAACTCAAATTTAAAACTCAAATAAAATAAGTTTAAAATAAATAAATATTGTTTAATTTAAAATTTTATGATAAGATTATTAATATTTAAATTATTAAATCTATAATAAGAAAAGAATTATGATAGAATTATTCAAAAAATATATATTTGAATATAAAAAAGAGCTAGTAAATTTAGTTAGTAAAAATTTGGTATGAAAAAAAAATGAAGAGATGAAATATGATTGTTCTCCTCTACAAAACTTAAGAATTTATAATGTAAAAAATGGATCAGTAAAATTATTTATCTGACTGGAAAGTTTTTAAAAATCGAAAATGTTTTGTTACTAAATAAATATTATAGTTAATTAAGGTTAAAAAAAGTCAATTGCTTAATTTAAAATGTTGTGAAAAATTATAAAAATTTAATGTAGGTAAGTACAAAGATTATAATAAGTTCGATCTGTGACCGAAACAAGTGATTATATTTAGTTGTTTCAATTAATTAAGATAATGAAAAGTCCTAATATTTGATATTATTTAATGCATAAATGAAAATTGTGCAATTTTAAAATTTGCGATCAAATATCAATATTTAAATTTTCAAATGTATATTAAGAAAGGAACTATGATAGAAATATTAAAAATATGTAATTTAGAATATAAAAATGAATCAAAATTAGGTTGTAAAATTTTAAATGTATATTAGGAAAGGAATTATGATAGAAATATTAAAAATATATAAGGTAGAATATTAAAAATGAATAACTAAAATTAGATTGTAATATTTTGGAATGAAAAATTTTCAAAAAGTAGGAAATGTAAATTGTTATGTATTTGTTATAAATGGATAAAATATAGTAAGTAAATACAAATATAAAAAATCTAATTAAAAAGTAAAAAATTATATCATCATTCAATTATTAATTTGTAGTCAATTGAATAATTTAGTTATGATTAAATAGGTCAATATTTGGAGTAAAAAAGTAAAAGTAAAATAATTTAATCCTTTTATACCTTGATATTTATTGTGTATAGTCAATCATATGCCTTTTATTGTGACCAAAGATCGTTAATGTGGTTTGGATGCGTTAGGTTATGAAAGCAGTTACTTAATATTAAGTAATAATTAGTAATAAGTTATATAAATTATAATATATTTAATACATATAAAAATATAATTAATTAATTTAAATAAGATTAATTAATTAACAACACAAAATGTGATTACTTAATCAATTAAAATATAATTAATAAATCAAACCTATGATTAAGTGTAATTCAATAAGCAAGCAACAAATTCATGAGTATTTAAACCATTTATAAGTCAGCCGTGACTTATATAAGTATATATATACACATTGTGATAATAAGTCACAACCGTGACTTTTATAAGTAATATAATAATAATAATAATAATAATAATAATAATAATAATAAATTATCGTGAGTTTTGAACGGATTTCAAAAATTACGATCATACTTTTTTTTCTTCTCTTTCGATAATGAAATATATATCAGAATGTCTAAGTCACAACCGTGACTTATATAAGTAATATAAATAATATAATTATATATATATACATGTGCAGTGAATTAAGTTTGTCACACCCGTTAGAACATATATATATATATACATATGGTGTGACTTAATTTTGTCAAACCCGTAAGAAGTTATAAAGGTGGTCGAAAATGGCGGGGTACATCCCACAAGAGAAGCAACGGTGTTCAGTCAGGGGAAGTCAACCCTTTGGGTGCCCATTGTGCTGAAGTACGATGGTGAACTTCCAATCATACCAACAAAATTACCGTCGTGCTTATTCACGAGGGTAACTTTCAACGTAGTCAGCAAAGTAACCTTAGTGCTTTTAAACCTTAAAACACAGTCTATCTCTCATCTCACAATCGCGACATCCCAACCTTTTCAACAGCCATTTCCCCAAAAATCGCAATCTTCTTCTCTTCTCCCTCCTCCTTTTCAGACTTTCTCTCTTTTACACTTTCTTTTTCAATAATAAATAATGGCGATGGCGGTGGCACAACACAGAGAGAGCAGTAGTGGGAGTATAAATAAACATCTAACTGGAAAATATGTACGGTACATGGCGGAGCAAGTGGAGGCGCTAGAAAGGATGTACACAAAGTGCCCAAAACCTAGCTCGTTGCGTAGGCAACACTTGATCGGAGAGTATTAAAAACACATGAATCACACAACTATACCTATCTTTGGGAAAAACAGTTCCAGAAACCATGAACACTCTACTATCTCAACAGCTCCCACCGCTCAACCTCGTAAAACATTCTCCGAGGAACACTATCGTTCCTGCAATCCACCCACAAACACGAAGGGTCTCAGGAAGTCTCCAACGAAATGAGAACTAAACGCAGACGCCAAAGGTCTTGCACCCGTCGAAGATAGCCACGTCAAAAAGAGCTCCAGTTCCAAAGGAGACGGTAACAACTCCGACGAAGAGGAGATACCGGAGGAAATATTTTATCGGATGATCGGAAGAATATTGGTGGCCGTCGGCGTTCCGATGGGCCATGATCTAGCTTTGTTGTACGTGTTCGGTGTAGTTAGAGAACAGAACTTGTGGGATGTGCCTATGTGGTTGCCATTTTCGACCACCTTCATAACTTTCAGAGCATCACTTTTAGGGATCGTTTACAGAGCTTTGTCGACCAGCTTAGATCCGAACAATAAGGGTTCAGTTCTTGGACTTGAAGAGGCTCAAAAGCATTGGCATCAAATGTGGGAAGAAGATAGGACGCGTGAGTGACAGCCTAGCCACGGTCTTTTGCCTATATGCAGTATCATTGAAAACTTACGTTTTTTTCATCAAATTTAATATTTAAAGAAAGAGTTTTTTGTTATCTTTCCTTCTGTGTTTTCACTATAATAATCTATATCAATGTGGCTCAGAGTGCCCCATTTTGGCTAACATCGAACCTAAGCAGATCAAAGTCTGGTTTCAAAATCGCAGGTTAACATGCGCTCAACTAACTCGAAGATCGTTTTGTTTGCTTGCTTGCTTTGGCACTTCTCTACGTGTTTTCTTATCTGGTTGATCAAGTTTTTGAGTCATGCACCTGGGCAGGTTGGTTTAAAGTTTTGATCTTTTGACATCTTACGCATTAATCAGTAGCAACAGCTTGTCGTCGTAGAATGGAACTGTCGGTGTTTGTTTCCTAGCAAGCTTCTTCTCTTGCTCATGCTGCTTTCTTTCTTTAACTTTTGTAGTTAACATTTGTTAAATTACGCCAAAGTTATGACGCTAGGTTTATTACATTTCTAACTACGAAATCATGCAAATGCAATTGTTTTACATATTTTTTGCTATATCTAAACTTGTCTTGGGCATATATCTTTTTTCTATCAATTGGGTTTTGCGTGAAAAAGATAAGCATAGAGTAGCACAACTCAATGTGAGATACGATGAAGGGAATTTTTAGGAGTCTCAGACAAAATGGTGTTTTGGATATGTAGATGTCGAGAGTGTTAGGAAATTGAGTCCGGATCTGATCCGAACTGCAGCGAAATAATCACGAAACTTTTTCGTGACTTTTGATTTCCCAAAAACCAAGATCTATTTAATTCTATAAAATGATTAACAC
>JANSVA010077305.1:0-32289 GCA_025504915.1 Erythroxylum reticulatum | reverse complement strand
AATTAGTAAGAATGTATTGTGAAGGGCATTTTTGGAAGATCACTTAAGGATAAATATCATAAGCATTAAAAGAAGGGGTAAAATGGATATTTTATACTCATTAAGGGTATAATTGGAAAGTAAAGTGTTGTCATGCATTTGGAAGAAGAAGAAAACGTGAGTGAGGGGAAGAAGAGAAGAAAAATACAAAGAGAAGGAGAGAAAAGAAGAGAAAGCTAAGCTAGGGTTTCAATTTTCTTAGCTTTCAAGAGAGATCTTAAAGAGTTTCAAGATCTTGAAGCTAAACAAGTAAGTATAAGCATTAACCCTTCTCGAGTTGTTGAACGAAGCATATTTGGTGATATTTAGAGGTGAAATGAAAGTGAAAATGAAGTGAATATGTGTAGGAAGTTGATGATGAATGTGTATTTATGTGTATGTTCTATTATTAGTGTTCATGATCAATCATGGAGTATAATTTGGTTATGGATGATATTGAGTTGAAATGGAGTAGAGAATGAAGAGTAAATGAAGTAGAAAGGATGATTTTTGTATAAGATGTGTTAGGTGTAAGATGTTGGATGTGAAACATCTGGAAAATGGGTTAAGGGCTGGAAACTGCGTATGTTTTTGGATAAGTTCGTCGTAGCGAAGCCGACTTTCCTACACAAACATGCTTTGATATTTTAACAATATCTTGTACTGTAGTTATCCAAATGTAGTAAACTAGAGACATAGACCTATGAATGATGTGATGAAATTAAGTTCTAATTAAGTCTCTAAAAATTTCAATTGTTTGACGAAAATTGAGCACATAATAGTATTTCGTCATAAGAACAGTCAAAAAATGCTTGCGTATAACTTTCAAATTTCTTTACCAAATTGAATGGATTTTGTGTCATTAGAAACTTAAGACAATGAAGAAAAGTTTTCTAGAAGGAAGTGTTATCAAATTTCTTAATTTACTTAGTCGAAATGATTATGAAAAATTGACCCAAAGGTTTGGACTTTTGAAAGAATTTGAGTATTTAGAATTTATCTTAGTGAATATGCTATATATGGATCCTCAAATTGTATTCTTATTGAGTGGGAATTTTTTTCATTGATAAAGGGAATCAAATAAGGCAAGAAGATTAAGAGGAGATGCATCTTTGAGCATTTATAGTTATTATGTGGTGGGCAAATTCTTGCCTATGTGTCTGTATGTCTAAATTGCTTGATTTTTGAATTGATGTGAAGTTTTGATAATTCATGATGATTTTTGATTATGTTATACCTTGGAAGAGTTTATAGCCTTTTCTTTAAATGAAAAGAAGAAAAAGCATATGATGAAATGATTTGAGCATAAATATGTGCTTTCGTTTGGGCAAGAGTGGAATCAGTTCACTCGTCACATGCACGTTGACTAAAGCCTTCTCTCGAATGCCCGCTTGTGGCATATGAACTCCAAAAAATGGACTCATTTCGTTCATGGTGTAAACTTCGGTTTGTCTGTTTCGTTTCTATGGAACCCTCGAGCCATTTGTTATGCATTGCATTTGATTTATGAACATGATGAATAATTGATTGTTGTGCATGGATGGTTGGATATATGATATGTTCTATGTGATGAAATGCCTAACTTTGAGTTTTGGAACTAGAATTGAGAGTGCTTGAATTGCTAGATATATATATATATATATATACATATGCTTAAATTTGTGGCTAGCTACCAACGACTATAAATATATTATCCACTGAGCTTTGTAGCTTAACCAATTATTTTCACTTTTCAGGTGTAGAACAAGAAGATCGTTGATCCTTGCAAGGCATCGAAAACTTCAAGATAGTTGGAGGCTTTTATCTTGCTAAGTTAGTGGCTATTTTTGGATAGCTTTACAAGCATATCAACATTATAAGGTTTAAGTTAGTGATATGTATGATGACATGTAAGTGAAAGTTTCTTTTGAGTATATATGTATTTATCTTGTGGTTAAGTTTGGATGGTTAGAATTGAATGTATGTGTGAGTGCAAAAATTTTGTGTTTGATGTTGGGTTTTTAGGTTTCAGAATTGAAGGTTTTGCTGCGATGAACCTCTCTAGAAGGGTGTACCTTATCACTTCATCGTGGCGTCTTTGACCTGAAAGAAGCAATTGCTCACCCTCGAGAGTTGGCCACGGTGTGGCGAGATGTTGGTTGTGGAGAACTTCACCTGGGTGGCACTAAGAGACCCTCCCCAGTGTTTACCATAGTGAAACTGTCACTGTACACGTTGCCAATCCTTTGATAAGCTGAGGAAGTATGGAGTAGTGGACTTTTATGAGACCACTGATCCAGAAGAAGCTGAGACTTGGCTAAGAAAAATAGAAAGAAAAATAGAATAGATGGACTGTCAAAATGAGGAAAAAGTTGGCTATGCTACTAGTTTGCTTCAGGGAGTTGCTTTGTATTGGTGGGAATGTGTACTAGGGAATCATATGAAACTGCCAGTGTTCATATGAATGACTTCCTTGTTGCCTATAAGAAGTATTTGTTAGAGCTTTATATTTTTTGGCCCCCGAATTTTTTTTGATGAATAAGCATGATTTGATTAATTTTGGGGTCTTGCTAGATTAATGTAAGTTGGAATTAATCAGCATGTTAATGTGAGTAAGATAATATGATATAGGTTAAGGGAATTAAAATGATAAGGTGGTAAGTTGCATGAGGGATATTTTTGGAAGATCACTTAAGTTATAAAGTCTTAAGGCATTGAAGGGTATAAAAGGGGAGAGAAAAGGAAAATTTGTGGTCTTGCATTTTAGAAGAAGCTAGATGTATGGATGAGAAAAGAGAGAAGAGAGAGAAGCATGAAAAAAAGAGAGAAAGAAGAGAAAAGAAGGGAGATCATCAAGGTTTCAATTTTTCTTAGCCTTCAAGAGGGATTTTGAGAGCGATCAAGAAGGGAAAAAGGAAAAGTAAGATTAGAGCTAAGAAACTCATTGTTTGGTGAAGATTTAAGGTAAGTTTATGTTAAATCTTTGGGATTTTTGGAAGGGTTTTGGTTCAAAAAGCTTAGGAAAATACATTGGTATACATATTCTAGGATCAATTTCATGCATAGATTTCTTTGGATTTTCCAATTGGCATTCATTTTGAATGGGATTTTTGTAAATGTTAAAGGGAGGCAAGAGAAGAAAAAGGAGTAAGAGGAGAGACATCCTTGAGCAAGTTTTCAAGCAAGGAGACTAATGTGGGTTACATTTTTATAACTGAATAATAAACCATTAATGTTTCTTTCAAGAAAAGGGAAATAAATGTTTTCAACTACTTTTAAAATGTGCATTCATTGTTCTTTAAATTCTTTGAGTAAGTTCTATATGTGTGTTTATGAAGTTTGTGGATGAACTATGAAACAAAAATAAAAATGATTTTTCTGAAAGAATAACAAGTATATGAAATCAAGTTTCCAAAAAGTGCCATATCGACAAAACATTTTCAGTTTATGAACTGCATGTTATGTGGGTTTGGTGTAGTCCATTCAAGAATGTCATGTGCACGTTGACCAAGTTAAAGGCTTCTCTCACCTACTCGCTAGTGGCATGGAGCTCCTTTATGGACTCCCTTAAGTTTACGACTACACAGGACCATTATATAAAATTTTGTAGTTCGTTATGTTTATGGATCTACCCAAACCATTATGATGTGCTTATGTGTTTACATGTGTTGAAAGGTTTGATGATTGTTTGACTTATGCAAGTTAAGAAACTTATGCTTTGTGGATTTTCATGAAAATTGTTATGATCACGAGTATTTTCAAGGATTTTTGCTTGTTACTAATTATAAAACTGTTACCCACGAGCTTTAAGCTCACCCCCATTTCTCCCAACATACAGGCGATGAACAAGATATGGAGTGATTGAGTCAAGAGTCAAAGCATCATTCCAATTTGTATATTTTGTTCTTTTGAAGTTAGATCATGTAAAAGAAGGCTTTAGTCGCATTTTGAGGAACTATTATTCTTGTAAAGTTGGTATTTTTGGATTATGATGTATGGTGGCTCGAAATGCTCAACTAAAACATTGTAAAAACTTTATTCTTTGATGTTAATGAAGTGTGAATGGTGCATGGATGATGTGAGTTGAAATTAGATATACATGAAGAAGTAATCAACTTGAGTTGATGATTTTGGATCATAAATCGTTGATATATATATATATATATATGTATGCATAAGTGAGATACTATGGAAAGGAAGACAACATTTATAACTTATCAGATGTAGTTAAAGTATGACTGATTAAATGAGTTGAGATTTGAGAGTTTAATGAAATCATTTTGGTAGTTGCATGGTTATGCTCAGAACATTCCAAGTTTGCATAGAGCAAAACTTCAAGTCTTACATAAGGGAAAATTTTGTGTTCTGGCTTTAGGTAAAAATCTGGATTGATCTAGGATGAATTTGGCAAGTTATCTTCTAGGAAGTTGTAGCTTGTCTTTCTAGCTTTCCAAAGATATAAAGTATGAAGTTTTTGGATATTGGAGTCAAAAGTTATGGTCCTTATAACTGGACATGCTCAGGAGTATAGGACATATCGTCTGGTGAGGACACATCATCTAGTGAAGATGTATTGTCTGGTGATGACATGTTGTTTGGTGAGGAAAGATCGTCTTGGGAGTATGCTTCGTCTTGTGAGGATGTATCGTCTTTTGAAGACACTTCATCTGGTGAGGATGTATCGTCTTGTGAGGACGTTTCATCTTGTGAGGAAGCTTCATTTAGTGAGGATGTATCGTCTTGTGAGGATGTTTCATTTGGTGAGGATACTTCGTCTGGTGAGGATGTATCATCTGATGACTTCATATCATCCGGTGCACTATTCATCTGATCCTATCGTTTGGTCCCATTTTTGACCCTCTAGACAATGGAATTTGGCTTCAACATCTGCATAAAAGTTATATATCTAGAAGTCCACTTCAAAACCATTCAAAGAAAACCTTATTCTAAAATCTCTAGTAAAAGTTATACCAATTGTTCCGAGTTAGGTACAACGTGATTGAGGATATAAACATGGTTGATTCTTTTGTCCATAACTTCATAAACCAACCTACAAATTAAGTGATTCTTGAAGCAATAGATTTCTGACAAATTTTCCTATTTGTTAATATAATTTTTAGCTTTTGGGGTCAATTTGAAAGAGATTGATGGAAGGAAAATGAGGGATCGGTTAGAGGGGCATAACTAGGTAATGAACACACTTTGGGTTTTTAAGCATATCTTGAGCTATAGAGCTCCGAATGAGGTGATTCTTATTTCAAAATAGATAAGAGGATGAGAGTTACATTGTTTTGAAGAAATCAAATTATGATTTGGTGTTTAACTAGTGTGGGCACATCACCCTTATGTGATGATGGCTAATGAGGATTCATTGAATAACCCTACAAGGAAGCCCACCACGCTGTATGACTCTGGATTGTTAGACTTTGGAAACTAATGGTATTAGGCTCACATTCTCATGACTCCGATGTTGGGATCCAGAAGTAGGGTCTAACAGGTATGGTATTAGAGTGCCTAGGTTTTGGTCCAGGTGTATGAATAGGTTTAGGAGTATCCCAGGTATGAAATGGGTAGTTCAGGACATGAAATGAACATGCAGTATTTTTAATGAACAACTTGCAATATTTTAAATTGTTGTACATGATGTGAAACTATTTTGCATAAACTAAAGATTTTTAATGGTTTTAAATTGAAGGAGTGAAAATGATGCCTCGAAAAAGAACTCAAGGAGCTCTGACTCGATCTGGCTCTCGCCAAGATAGCACAGATGAATCCTATGTCCCATAAGATGCAGGGACACATTCTGCTCCAGATTCTAAGGCACCTAGTATACAACAGGAAGTGTGTCCACTGATGCCTCAAGCAAACCCCATAGATCCGCAATTCTTTCAAGCCTTTACTTAAGCTTTCTTATATATCATGGACCAAGGGTCTCAAGTCCCAATCCAAGCTTTAGTGGAGAGGATTGGATAGTATGATAAGCTTCACAAGTATGAAGTTGTAGATTTTAATGAGACTATAAATCCTGAAGAGGATGAAGCATGGTTGAAGAGGACAGAGAGAGTCATAATTCAGATGAAGTGCTCAGATGAAGAGAAACTGGACTATGCAGTCAGCTTATTATAGGGGGGTGCATTCCATTGGTGAGAATCAGTACCCTATAGTTAGATTATGCCTCTGGTGTTGTCGTGAGAGATTTTGTGGAAGTTTTCATAAAGAAATAGCTTTTGAGGGTTTATGTATAAGAGAAAGCTAGGGAGCTTCTAAATCTCACATAAAGGTACATGAGTGTGAGTAAATATGAGCTGAAGTTCACCCAGTTATCAAGGTATGCGGCCAACATTGTTGCCAATAAGAAGGGTAAGTGCTGCAAATTTGAGGGAGGACTTCATTTAGGGATCAAGGAGAAAGTCTTGATCCACAAGTTTTGTAACTACCAACAATTGGTAGATGCTACACTCCAGGCTAAAAAATTGGAGAATATAAAAAATGAAATAAGCAGGAAGAGGAAGAACCAAGAGCAATCTTCTAAGAAGGGAATGAGTGCTCCAATTTGTGACAGGAGTACAAGGAGTTACCATACGCAGAGTGAAGTAGGAAGTAGTGGCCCTACCAAGAACAAACAGGCAAGGGCAGTTTTAGGGCAAGCCTCAAATGTGGGAGGCACTGGAAAGACGAGGAGGAGTAGATACATAAAGAGAGTGCTTTAAGTTACTTGGAGCATGTTTCTGATGTGGAGAGAAGGGACACAAGATCAAGGATTATCCCTAAGCAACAAGGGAAGAGGGGTCGCAGTTGTAAGCTCCAAAGAGAACAGAAATAGAAGGGACTAGGTCAATCAGTGAGGTGGGAAGTTTTGGGGATACAAGGAAGGTTGTTCCTCTAGGAAGGCCAAGGGGTCACGCTCAGGCAAGGGTGTTCTCCACGACTAGAGAGAAAGCTGCAGCCGCATCTGAAGTTGTTACTAGTATGGCTCAGTTATCTAGTTCTGAAGTATATGTTTTGATTGATTCTGGCTCCACACATTCATTTGTTTCTAAAAGCATGACATTACATAGTGTGAATTTGGTACTTTTGGATAGTCCCCCCTGATTGTTAGTACTTCTCTAGGAAGGAATGTGATAATAAGACAAGTATATAGGGGTTATGAACTCTTCATTGATGGTACTAGACTGGTAGTGGACTTACTACCTCTAGACCTAAAAGGTCTAGATGTCTTACTTGGAATGGATTCTATAGAGAAGTATCATGCGAAGTTAGATTGTAGCCTCAAGGAGGTGGAATTTAATTTGGGCAACGATGAGAAGGTGATTTTCAGAGGGGACAAGAAAACACCATCACCAAGAATCATTTCGGCTTTGTTAGCTAACAAGATGATGGGAAAGGGATGTGAAGCCTTCTTGGCTTATGCTGTGTACGTTGATGTGAATGAAGGGAGGTTAGAGGATTTTCCAGTTATGACGGAAGTTCCAGATGTGTTCCTAGAGGACTTACCTAGCTTACAACCAGTGAGGGAAATTAAGTTTGCCATTGACTTGATTCTCAAAACTGCATCCATTTTTATGGCCCCAGCTGAACTGAAGGAGCTTAAGGAGCATTTGGAAGAATTGTTAGAGAAGGGGTAAATAAAATCGAGTTCACCACCATGAGGAGCACCAGTTCTATTTGTTAAGAAGAAGGATGGGACATAGTGCATGATCATTGATTGCGGGAGACTCAACAAGGTGACTATTAAGAACAAGTACCCTCTGCCTTAGATTGATGATCTTCTTAATCAATTGTAAGGAGCAAGGGTCTTTTCCAAGATTGACCTTAGGTCAAGCTATCATCAGCTTAGAATCAAGGAGTCTGATGTAAGCAAGACAACCCTTAGGACTCGTTATGGGCATTATAAGTTCCTAGTCATGCCATTTGGACTGACCAATGCTCCGGCCGCATTTATGGATCTTATAAATAGGGTCTTTAAGGAGTATCTGCATCAATTTTTCATAGTGTTTATTGATGATTTTCTAGTATATTCCAAGAATAAAGAGGAGTATGAGGAACACCTCAAGACAGTTTTGTAAACACTGAGGGAGAAGGAACTTTATGCTAAGTTCAGCAAATGTGAATTTTGGCTTCACGAAGTAATTTTCCTTGGACATGTGATATCGAAAGATGGATTATATGTTGATCCAAAGAAAATTGAAGCAGTGTTGAATTGGCATGCAGCAAAGATAGTGACAAAAGTGAGGAATTTTTTGGGTCTGGTAGGTTATTATAGGAGATTCGTTGAAGGACTTTTTTATGATAATTGCTCCGATGACTAAGTTATTGAGGAAGAATCAGAAGTTTATCTGGAGTGATGAATGTCAAAAGTGCTTTGAGGAGCTTAAGCTCAGATTGACATGTGCTCCAATCCTGACCTTGCCTATAGGAGATGAAGGTTATACGGCTTATAATGATGCTTCAAGAAAGGGTTTGGGTTGTGTGTTGATGTAAGAAGACAAGGTCATAACTTATGCCTCGCGACAGCTAAAATCTTACTCAACTCATGATCTGGAATTGGCAGTAGTAATTTTTTCTCTGAAGATTTGGAGACATTATCTGTACGGGGTTCAGACGAACATTTTTACAGACTATAAAAGTCTCAAGTATTTATTAAGTCAGAAAGAGAGGAATTTGAGACAAAGAAGGTAGATTGGATTGTTCAGGAATTATGACCTGTTGATTGAATACCATCCAGGAAAGGCGAATGTGATAGCAGATACCTTGAGTAGGAAATCATCAATAGCCCATGTTCAAATAGTCTATCTGTTGTTATTGGAAGAAATGGCTAAGTTTAAGATAAGCTTGAAACAGGAGAAGCCAAATTATATTTTCTGTAATTTCAGAGTGAGACTGATACTCAGGGAAAAAGTTAAGGAGTTACAAGCATAGGATGCAGAGTTGAGTAAGCTCCAAGAAGAAATTCATAATAGCAAGAAATCTAAAGTGGTAGTGAGGGATGATGGACTTATGTTTGTGAGAAATAGACTTTGTATCCTGAATGTCATGGAAGTAAAGGATGAGATACTTGATGAGGCACATACTTCGCCTTATGCTATGCACCCAGGTAGCACTAGGACGCACAGAGATCTAAAAGAGCATTTATGGTGGAAAGGCATGAAGAGGGATATAACAAAATATGCAAGCAAGTGTCTAGTGTGTCAGCAAGTCAAGGCTGAGCACCAGGCACCTTTAGGCAAGTTAAGGTCATTTTTTATTCTTGAGTAGAAGTGGCAACGGGTGACTATGGATTTTCTGATGGGTTTGCCAAGAATAGTAGGAAGCATGATGTTATATGGGTCATTGTTGATCGGTTGATGAAGTCAGCCCATTTTCTGGAAATTAAGTAGACTGATTCTCTGCATGTGCTAGCAAATAAGTATATTGATGAGATAGTGAGATTGCATGGAATTATTGACCCTATAGTTTTTGACAGGGATCCTCGATTTACTTCGAGATTATAGGGAAGCTTACAAGAGGCTCTGAGAATCAAGTTAAATTTTAACAAAACTTTTTATCCCCAAACAGATGGTTAATCTGAGAGAACCATTTAGACCCTTAAGGGAATGCTCAGGGTATATGTGATGGATTTTAAAGGAGCTTGGGATGAGCATTTGCTATTAGTCGAATTTGCCTAAAAAATTTATACCATTCGAGCATTCAGATGGCTCCTTATGAAGCACTGTATAGAAGGAGATGTAGAACTTCGATATGCTGGGATGAAGAAAGAGAAAGGAAACTGGTAGGGCCAGAGTTACTTCAGATGATAGTGGACAAGGTCAACTTAGTTAAGCAATGACTTAAAGTAGCACAGGATAGAATAAAAAGTTATGCTGATGCATACCGGAAGGAAATGGAGTATGAAATCAGTGAGAAAGTCTTTCTTAAGACATCTCCAAGGAAAGGAGTCATGAGGTTTAGCAAGAAGGGCAAGTTGAGTCCGAGATATGTGGGTCCTTATGAGATTGTTGAGAGGATTGGACCAGTAGCCTATAGGTTAGTGTTGCCACCGGAATTGTCATTGATACATGATGTCTTTCATGTGTCCATGTTAAGGAGGTATAGATCAGATCCCTCTCATATTATTCAGACCACTAAGGTATAGTTGAGAGATGATTTGACCTATGAGGAAACTCCAGTGGAGATCTTAGACACTAAGGAGAAGGTCCTTAGGGACAAGACAGTTTAGCTAGTAAAAGTACTTTGGAGAAACCATTTTATGGAAGAGGCCACGTGGGAACCTTTGGAAGCTATGAGGGAAAAGTATCCACACCTCTTCAAAGATTGAGGTACGAATTTCGAGGACAAAATTCTTTTAAGAGCGGGAAAAATGTTGGCCACTGAATTTTTATTGATGAATAAGCATGATTTGATTAATTTTGAGGTCTTGCTAGATTAATGTATGTTGGAATTAGTTAGCATGTTAATGTGAGTAAGATAATATGATATAGGTTAAGGGAATTAAAGTGTTAAGGTGGTAAGTTGCATGAGGGGCATTTTTGGAAGATCACTTAAGTTATAAAGTCTTAAGGCACTAAAGGGTATAAAAGGGGAGAGAAAAAGAAACTTTGTCATCTTGCATTTTAGAAGAAGCTAGATGCGTGGATGAGAAAAGAGAGAAGAGAGAGAAGCATGAAAAAAAGAGAGAAAGAAGAGAAAAGAAGGGAGATCATCTAGGTTTCAATTTTTCTTAGCCTTTAAGGGGGATTTTGAGAGTGATCAAGAAGGGAAAAAGGAAGAGGAAAATTAGAGCTTCCATTAAAGCTAAGAAACTCATTGTTCGGTGAAGATTCAAGGTAAGCTTATATTACGTCTTTTGAATTTTTGGAAGGGTTTTGGTTCAAAGAGCTTAGGAAAATACATGAGTATAAGTATTCTAGGATCAATTTCATGCATAGGTTTCTTTGGGTTTTCCAATTGGAATTCATTTTGAACGGTATTTTTGTAAATGTTGAAGTGAGGCAAGAGAGGCAAGAGGAGTAAGAGGAGAGACATCTTTGAGCAAGTTTTCAAGCAAGGAGACTAATGTGGGTTACATTTTTATAATTGAATAATAAGCCATTAATGTTTCTTTCAAGAAAAGGGAAATAAATGTTTTCAACTACTTTTAAAATGTGCATTCGTTGTTCTTTAAATTCTTTGAGTAAATGCTATATATGTGTGAATGAAGATTGTGGATGAACTATGAAACAAAAGTGGAAATGATATTTTTTGAAAGAATAGAAAGTGTATGAAATCAAGTTTCCAAAAAGTGCCATATGGGCAAAACATTTTCTGTTCATGAATTACGTGTTATGTGGGTTTAGTGTAGTTCATTCAAGAATGTCATGTGCACATTGACCAAGTTAAAGGTTTCTCCCGCCTGCCCGCTAATTGCAAGGAGCTCCTTCATGGAATCCCTCAAGTTTACAACTACACAGGACCATTATGTGAAATTGTGTAGTTCGTCATGTTTATGGATCTGCCCAAATCATTATGATGTGCTTATGTGTTCACATGTGTTGACAAGTTTGATAATTGTTTGACTTATGCAAGTTAAGAAACTTATGTTCTGTGGATTTTCATGACAATTGTTATGATCACGAGTGTTTTCAAGGATTTTTGCTTGTTACCGTTTATAAAACTGTTACCCACAAGCTTTATTCTCACCCCCATTCCTCCCCACCTGTAGGCGATGAACAAGATATGGAGTGATTGAGTCAAGAGTCAAAGCATCACTCCAATTTGCATATTTTGTTCTTTTGAAGTTAGAACATGTAAAACAAGGCTTTAGTTGCATTTTGAAGAACTATTGTTCTTGTAAAGTTGGTATTTTTGGATTATGATGGAAGGTGGCTGGAAATGCCCACTAAAGTGTTGTAAAAACTTTATTCTTTGATGTTAATGAAGTGTAAATGGTGCATGGATGATGTGAGTTGAAATTAGATATGTATGACGAAGCAATCAACTTGAGTTGATGATTTTGGAACATAAATTGTTGATATATATATATATATATATGAATGCATAAGCAAGATACTATGGAAAGGAAGATAGGATTTATAACTAATAAGATGTAGTTAAAGTATGACTGATCAAAAGAGTTACGAGTTTGAGAGTTTAATGAAATCATTTTGGTAGCTGAATGGTTATGCTTAGAACATTCCAAGTTTGCATAGTGCAAAACTTCAAGTCTTCCATAAGGGAAAAATTCGTGTTCTGATTTTAGGTAAAAATTTGGATTGATCTAGGATGAATTTGACAAGTTTTCTTCATGGAAGTTGTAGCTTGTATTTCTAGCTTTCCAATACTATAAAGTATGAAGTTGTTGGATATTGGAGTTAAAAGTTATGGTCTTTATAAGTGGAGATGCTCAGTAGTATAGGATGTATCATCTAGTGATGACGTATCGTCTGGTGAGGACGTATCGTCTGGTGAAGATGTATCATCTAGTGATGACATATTATCTAGCGATGATGTGTCTTTTGGTAAGGACGGATCATCTTGTGAGGACGCTTCGTCTTATGAGAACACTTCCTCTTGTAAGGATGTATCGCCTTGTGAAGATGCTTTGTCTTATGGGGACACTTCATCTTATGAGGATGCTTCATCTTATGAGGATGTTTTGTCTTGTGAGGATGCTTCATCTGGTCAGGACATATCATCTTGTGAGGACGCTTCGTCTTATGAGAACGTATTGTTTGATGACGTCATATGATCTGGTGATGATGTCATATCATTTGGTGCACTGTTCATCTGATTCTATCGTCTGGTCCCATTTTTGATCCTCTAGACGATAGAATTTGCCTTCAAGGTCAGCATTAATGTTGTATATCAAGAAGTCCTCTTAAAAAAAATTAAAGAAAACCTTCATTTGAAATCTCTAGTAAAAGTTATGCTAAATGTTCTGAGTTAGGTACAACATGATTGAGGACATGAGCATAGTTGATTCTTTTGGCCATAACTTTATAACCCGACCTCCAAATTAAGTGATTCATAAAGCAATAGATTCCCAACACATTTTCCTATCTCTCAATGGAATTTGTATATTTTGGCGTCAATTTTAAAGAGGTTTATGGAAGGAAAATGAGGGATCAGTCAGAGGGGCGTAACTAGGTTATGGACACACTTTGGATTTTTAAGCATATCTTAAGCTATAGAGCTCCAAATAAGGTGATTCTTGTTTCAAAATAAACATGATCTAAGAGTTACATTGTTTTTAAGTATTCAAATTGTGATTTGGTGTTTAACTGATGTGGGCACATCACCCTTATGGGATGATAGCTAATGAGGATTCATTGAAATAACCCTACAAGGAAGCTCACTCACGCTTTATGACTCTGGATTGTTGGACTCCGGAAACTACAAGGTATTAGGCTCATATTCTTACGACTCAGATGTTGGGCTCCGAAAGCAGGGTCCAACAATATTCACCAGAAGTAGAGGGAGTTTCTGAATCTCATCTAGAGAGAGAAGACGGTGAGCAAGTATGAGCATAGGTTTACGCAATTATCTCAGTATGCAGTTGAGATGATGATGAGTAAGGCACCTAAGTGTCATAGGTTTGAATCGGGGTTGCATTTGTCCATTCAAGAAAAAGTGGTGGTATAGAATTTTTGTGACTTTCAATAGCTGGTTGAAGCGGCACTGAGGGTTGAAAACATTGAGAACATAAATAGCACCATGAACAAAAAGAGAAAGGGGAGAGAACAGTTAAGAGGGGACTTGGTACTCCTATGTCTGAGAGAAGTGTTAGGACTTTCCCTATGCAGTCTGAGGAGAGGAGCAGTGGAGCAAACAAGTCTAAACCTATGAGGACTTCTACTATTTCTCATCAAGCCTCTACGACGGGAGGCAGTAGAAGAGGAGTGGGGGATAAGCCACCCATTCCTAAATGTGATCATTGTGGCAAGTTCAATGGAGGAGAATGATATAGATTAAGAGGAGCTTGTTTCAATTGTGGTGAGAAAGGGCACATGGCTAGACAGTGTCCTTAGTAAGCGAGATAGGATAGAACTCAGATGTAAGCATGAAAAAGAGCTGAGATTGTGGGACACAAGACTGCAACTGAAGTAGGTACTTTTGGTGCAGCTAAGAGGGTGAGTCTTCCAGGGAGACCAAGGGGGCAAGCATTAGCTAGGGTGTTTACAATGACATGAAAGGATGCAGAGACAGCTCTAGAAGTTGTAACTAGTATGATTAAATTATTTGATGATGATATTGTTATTTTGATTGATCCGAGTTTTACCATTTCGTTTGTGTCATCAAGTAAAACTATGTGTGGTAGAAATCTGAGCCCATTGGATACTCCTTTAATGGTTAGTACTCCAATAGGATAATATATTGTGATTAGTCACATTTATAGAGACTGTGAGATATGTATTATAGGACAACAATTAGAGGTGGATCTAATGCCATTGGAGATGGGAGGATTATATGTGATTTTGGGTATGGACACGTTAGAGAAGAATAATGCTAATTTGGATTACAAACGAAAGATAGTAAGGTTTGAGTTGGATGACAGTAGCAAGGTGGTGTTCATAGGAGACAGAAAGTTAAGCCCCTTAGAGTTGTTTCAGCTCTGACAATAGAAAAAATAATGAGGAAAGCGTGTGAAGCATTTTTGGCTTATATGGTAGACATGAAGGCAGATGGGGAGAAGTTAGAAGATATACATATGGTTATGGAATTCTCGGATGTCTTTCCCGAGGAATTATCAGGATTACCTCCACTAAGGGAAATTAAGTTTCCCATTGAGCTTCTGTTGGGTACTACACCAATATTAATTATGCCTTATAGAATGGCTTCGGCAGAATTGAAGGAGCTTAAGGAGCAATTGGAAGAATTGTTGGAGAAGGTGTACATTAGGCCTAGCTCTTTGCCTTGTAGAGCTCCAGTCTTTTTTGAAAAGAAGAAAGATGGATCATTGAAAATGTGTGTGGATTACCGGAAGCTCAATCATATCACTATCAAAAATAGATATCATCTCCCATGCATAGATGATTTGTTTGACCAATTGCAAGGGGAAAAAGTTTTCTCCAAGATAGACTTGAGGTCGAGTTATCACCAATTGAGGATAAAGGATTCTGATGTGTCAAAGACTGCTTTTAGAACACGATATAGGCATTTTGAGTTTTTAGTTATGTCCTTCGGATTGACGAATGCCCCTGCAGCTTTCATGGATTTTATGAATGGAGTCTTTAAGTCTTTCTTAGACCAATTTATCATTCTCTTTATTGATGATATATTGGTTTATTCCAACACTGATTAGGAGCATGAAGAACATTTAAGAATTTATTTAGAGACACTAAGGAAGAATGAGTTGTATGCCAAATTTGACAAATGTAAATTTTGGCTAAAGGAAGTGGCATTTTTTAGATATGTGATTTTAAAACAAGGATTGCATGTGGATTCGAGAAAAATAGAAGCTGTGGTAAAATGAGAAGCACCTAAAAATGTAGCAGAAGTGAGGAGTTTCTTGGGTTTAGTTGGGTATTATAGGAGGTTTTTGGATGGCTTTTCCATAATGGCAACTCCACTTACCAAATTGACAAGGAAGAATCAAAAGTTTGTGTGGATAGAGGAGTGCCAAAAAAGTTTTGAGGAATTAAAGAATAGACTTACAACGACATCAATTTTGACCTTGCCTTGGGTAATGATGGATATATAGTGTATAGTGATGCCTTAAGGAAGGGATTGGGTTGTGTTTTGATGCAAAGAGATAAGGTGATTACTTATGCTTCTAGACAATTAAAGCCCTATGAGAAATTATCCTGTACATAGCTTGGAGTTAGCTGCCATAATTTTTGCATTGAAGATATGGAGATTTACTTATATGGATTCATTACCAGGATATTTACAGATCATAAGAGCCTTAAGTATTTGATGAGCCAAAAAGAGTTGAATTTGAGACAGAGAAAGTGGTTGGAATTATTGAAGGATTATGATTTGATGATAGTCTATCACCCAGGGAAAGTTAATGTAGTAGCAGATGCATTGAGTAGGAAATCTACTATGACACATATGGAGACAGTATATTTTCCTCTGTTGAAAGAATTAGCCAAACTTAGAGTGAAACTGAAGCAAGTCAAATCTGGGTGTATATTAACTAATTTTAGGGTAAGGCCAGTGTTGAATGAGAAGATTAAAGAATTGCAGGAACATGATAAGTACTTGAGTAGACTCAGAGCAAAGACTAAAAACGGTAAACCTTCTAAAATAGAGGTAAGGGAAGATGGATTGATGGTGGTAGGTAATAGATTGTGTATTCCAGATATGTTAGAGTTGAAGGATAAGATTTTTGATTAAGCACACAATGCTCCCTATGCAATGCACCCGGGGAGTACGAGAATGTATAGATATCTGAATGAACACTTTTGATGGAAAGGAATGAAGAAAGATGTTGCAGAGTATGTTAAAAGATGCTTAGTGTTCTAGTAAGTTAAGGTTAAACACCAAGCACCTTCGGGCAAGCTTAAACCTTTGCCTATTCTTGAATAGAAGTGGGAAAAGATTACGATGGATTTCTTGATGGGATTGCCAAGAACTAGCAGAAAGCATGATGCAATATGGGTGAGCATGGATAGGTTAACCAAGTCAGCGCAATTTTTTCCAATTAAGAAGACAAATTTTTTGAACGCTTTGGCCAAAAAGTAGGTGGATGAAATAATCAAACTACATGGGATTCCATGCTCTATATGATGGACCCCAAAATTTTCTTTCAATTATTATCAATTTATTTGTTTGATTTTTTTAATTTTATTTAGTCTATTAAATTAGCAAGTATGAATAGAAATTAAGAATTAGAATGAAGTGTTATAATTAAATTAGGATTAATATGGTGTTTAATGGGTTAAGAGAGTTAGTGGACTTTATATTAAATGAAAGAAGGGTAAATATGGAAAGCCTAGTTTAATGCGGGGCAAAAATGGGAAGAAAGACTAATAAAATGTGGCTAGAATTAGAAGAATAAGAGAGGGAGTCATGAGAATAAGAAAGAAAAAGAACAAAGCAATGTGAAATAGAGAAAAGAAGGAGAAAACCGTGGAAGAAGAGAGAAGAAATATGGGAAGAAGAAGAAGGAAGAAGATTTGTCAAGGTAAGTTCATCTTTTCTTCTTGTTTTGTTAGAGAAGGAGTTAGATAGAGAAAGGGGTTTTTGTTTAGAGAATGAAGGGTTTGTGTTGGAAGAAGATGATTTAAGGGAATCCATTTGATTTTAGGGTTTTTAAACTAGGTGTTGGTCTTTCTAACTTAGATAGACCATGGGTAAGTTAGTGCTAAGCTCAATTTAGAATTTATTTCATTTTTGTGATTTTGAATTATGAATTTTATTGAAAATTGGATTGAATGGAAATTTTGGTTTATTTAGGAAATCAAGGAAACCTAATCCAAGAGCAAGAGAAAAGCTAAGCTTGACTTGGATTTTGCAAGCTAATGAGGTGGGTAATTTCTTTATAGTTGTTGTGTAATATAAGAAAAATGTCTTGTATGTGTATTGTGAGCTAAAATGGCTTGTTTTGGATTGTTGTGATATGGAAAATGCATGATGAGGTGTTTCATGTCATGCATTGAAAGATGTATGACATTTTGATATAATTCAATTGTGATTATGATTATGCGATGCCTTGGAATTGTATCGTGGTATTTTGATTAAATGGAAAGAAGAAAAAGCATGAGACTAAGAATTTCTGATTGATTGAATTAAGCATAATTTTGTTTGTGATTGGGTAAGAGAGGAACTCATTTTGTTAGTCACATGCACGTTGACGTATAGCCTTCTCCCGGCTGCCCTCTTGAGATCCCGAGAAATTAGACTCGTTTTATTCACGGTGTAAACTTTGCATTTTGATATGTTAAGTATGATGCAATTTGAGTGTTATGCTTTGATGATAAATTACATCCAATATGTTTTATGTGATGATGTATTGAAGTATGAGTTGTGAACTAGAATTGTGAATGCTGACCTTACTTTGTTAGATTAAGATAAGACGTGTATGCATATATGAATATTCACATATCTGTTTGATTATGTGGCTCATTGCCAATGGCTATAAATATATTAGCCACTAAGCTATGTAGCTCAACCCATCATGTCTTCCCTCATCAGGTGTAGAACGATAAGATTAGCGATCCTTGCAAAGGCATTCGAAAAACTCAAAGATAGCTAGAAATCTTTTGTACTAAGTTAGTGATTATTTTGGATAGCTTTATAGGCATATCAAACCTGAACATCCTTTGTACTTTGTATTAAGCTTTTGATGTGTATGTTGATATGTAAGTAAAGCTTGTTCAAACATTTGCTTTGTTTAGCAATGAGAATGAGAAATTGAGAAGTTTCTTTTTGTATATGAATATGATATTTTAAAGGTTGAGCATGATGGTTGTGGAAGTGGAATATGCATGTGCATATTCTTCTTCGTTGAGATTGCAAATTGTTGCTTGTTTTAGAATGGCAAGTTATTGATTGGAAAGGTTGTAATGGAATGAATCATTTAAGGTATGATTAATAAGTTTAACGAAAAATACTTAGTAGTTGAATTGATATAAAAGATATTATGTTTTGTAAGCTTTCGTAGGTATCGAAATTGTGTTTCGAACTCAAAGGAAAAATTGTATTTATCTAGGTAGAATTAGCCAAATTTTTCTTCATGAAAGTTGTAGCTTATCTTTCTATATTTCCAACAATATAAAGTATGAAACTTTTAGATATCAAAATGAAGAGATATGATCATTATAAGTTAATGATGTTGCATAGGATGTATATATAGAAGGATTATGGTAAATGAAGTGATATTGCATTAGGGTTGTTGAATTTGGGAAGATTATGGGTGAAAGTGATGTTAGAATGGGTGTAGGATCCATTGGAGAGGTCTTGGAGAAGGGAAATTGAGCAAAAACCTGAAGGATACATGATCAGGCAGTGTAAAATTGACACTGACCGTGTGTTCCTGATGTAAAATCACAACTAGACTTATAAGAAACATGGGCTGACCATGTGGGTTCACACGACTGTGTGTTTTGACCCTCCAAATGACAAAATTTCTTTTTAGAGTCTCGTGAAAGTTGTAGATCTAGAAGTCCTCTTTGAAACCATCCTAAGATTACCTTAATCAAACACCTCTAGCGAAAGTTATACCCCGAAACAGGTCCAATATGATGGAGGAAAAATGAAAATTTGATTCTTTTGGCCATAACTTCATCTTCCAACCTCTAAATTAAGTGATTCTTAAACCAATAGATTCCCAACATATTTTCCTATCTCTCCATAAAAATTGATAGTCTTTGGTCTTGATTTGAAAAAGATTGATGGAAAAAAGTGAGGGATCGGTGGGGAGAGCATGACTAGATTATGAGCATACTTTGGCTTTTTAAGCATATCTTGATCTATAGGGCTCTGAATGATATGATTCTTATTTCAAAATGAATTACAGACATAGAGTTACAATCGTTCAGAAGAATTCAATTTTGGATTTTGGTGTTTGACTGGTGAGGGCACGACACCCCTATGTGATGATGGCTAAAGAGGGTTCATTGAAATAGACCCTACATGGTATTCCACTCACACTTTATTTCTCCGGATTGTTGGGCTCCGAAAATGGGGTCTAACACTATAGTTTCAAATAGAGATCATAGGTTCACCTGCAGATTTTGGGCAAGCTTACAAGAGGCCTTGGGAACCAAATTACCCTTTAGCACAACTTTCCATTCACAAATTGATGGACAATCAGAGAGGACGATATGGACATTGGAAGTAATGTTAAGAGCTTGTGTTATGGATTTCAAAGGCTCATGGGATGATTAGTTGCCTTTAATTAAGTTTGCTTACAATAATTCCTATCACTTAAGACTTCAAATGGAACCTTATGAACCTTTGTATGGTAGAAAGTACAAAACTCCTATTTGCCTAAACCAAACCCTTCTCTCCTTTGTTCTTAAGGTGGAGAGGGTAGAGACTTTAAGATATTTTAGGCCTATTGCTTTATGTAACATAGCTCTGAAAGTTATCTCTAAGGTGCTGGTCTAATGGATCAAACTATGGATGGATGGATGTTTTTTAGGATGAGGAAGGTAAAAGGAGACTTAGAGGACCCAAGTTGGTATAAGTTATGGTTGATAAGATTAAATTGGTGAAATAGAGACTGAAAGCAGCTCAAGATAGAATGAAGAGCTATAAGGATGCACATAGAAAAGAGATGGAATTTGAAGTTGGAGACAAAGTGTTTCTTATAGCTTCTCCATAGAAAGGAGTCTTGAGATTTGGTAAGAAATGCAAGCTTAGTCCAGGATACATAGGCCCTTATGAGATCATTGAGAAGATTGGGCCTTTAGCCTATAAGTTAGCTTTGCCACCAGAATTGTCTAAGATTCACAATGTCTTCCATGTATCAATGTTACGAAAGTATTGATCTGATCCTTCGCACATAGTTCAACCTTCAGAGGTTCAACTAAGAGAGGATTTGACTTATGAAGAACAACTAGTGGAGATTTTAGACTCGAAGGAAAAGGTTTTGAGAAACAAGACAGTGAAGCTAGTTAAAGTCTTATAGAAGAACCATTCTATGAAAGAGGCTATATAGGAGCCTTTGGAAGCAATGAAGGAGAAGTATCCACACCTCTTTGTGGACTCAGCTAAGAATTTCGAGGACGAAATTCTTTTAGGGGGAGATTTGTTAGACCTAAATTTTTTTCAATTATTTATCCACTATTTATTTATTAAATTGTTTTTTTATTTTTATAATTGGGTCTATTAATTTAGTGAGCATAAGTAGTAATTAGAAATTATAATAGAAAAGGTAGAATTAAATTAGTAAGAGTGTATTAGTGAAGGGCATTTTTGGAAGATCACTTAAGGATAAAGATCATAAGCATTAAAGGAAGGGGTAAAACGGACATTTTATACTCATTAAAGGCATTATTGGAAAGAGAAGTGTTGTCTTGCATTTAGAAGAAGAAGAAAACGTGAGTGAGGGGAATAAGAGAAGAAAAATGCAAAGAGAAGAAGAGAAGGAGAGAAAAGACAAGAAAGCTAAACTAGGGTTTCAATTTTCTTAGCTTTCAAGAGAAATCTTGAAGAGTTTCAAGATCTTGAAGTTAAACAAGTAAGCATAAGCATTAACCCTTCTCGATTCGTTGAATGGAGCATATTTGGCGATAATTAGAAGTGAAATGAAAGTGAAAATCAAGTGAATATGTGTATGAAGTTGATGATGAATGTTTATATATGTGTATGTTCTATTATTAGTGTTCATGATCAATCATGGAGTATAATTTGGTTATCGATGATAATGAGTTGAGTTGGAGTAGAGAATGAAGAATAAATGAAGTAGAAAGGATTTTTTTGTATAAGATGTGTTAGGTACAAGATATTGGATGTAAAAAATCTGAAAAATGGGTCGAGGGTTGGAAATTGCGTATGTTTCTAGACAAGTTCGCCACAACAAAGTCGACATTCCTACACAAACATGCTTTGGTATTTTGACAATATCTTGTACTGTAGTTATCCAAATGGAGTGATTTTTGCTTTCGAGTAGACTAGAGACATATGGATTTCAATATTTGGATGGAAGTTGAGCACAAAAAACTATTTCAATATAAGAACAGTCGAAAAATATTTGGGGTATAACTTTTAGATTTCCATACCAAATTGAATGATTTTTGTGTCATTAGAAACTTAAGACAATGAGGAACATTTTTCTGGAAATGTTATCAAATTTCTTCATTTATCTGATTAGAACGATCATGAAAAATTGACCCAAAGGTTTGGACTTTTGGAATAGTTTGAGTATTTAGAATTTATCGTAGTGAATAAGCTATATATGGATCCTCAAATTGTATTCTTATTGAGTGGGAATTTTTTTCATTGATAAAGGGAATCAAGGATGGCAAGGGAATCAAGGAAGGCAAGAGGATCAAGAGGAGAGGCATCTTTACGCAAGGTTTAAGGAAGGATTTTTAAGATGGATAATGCATTTATAGTTATTATAGTTATTATATGGTTGGGCAAATTCTTGCCTATGTGTCTGTATGTTTAAATTGCTTGATTTTAGAATTGTTGTGAAGTTTCGATAATGCATGATGATTTGTGATTAGGTTATACCTTGGAAGAGGTAATAACCTTTTATCTAAATGAAAAGAAGAAAAAGAATATGATGAAATGATTTGAGTATAAATATGTGCTTTTGTTTGGGCAGGAGTGGAACCATTTTGTTCACCACATGCATGTTAACTAAAGTCTTCTCCCATCTGCCCGCTTGTGGAATATGAGCTTTGAAAAATGGACTCATTTCGTTTATGGATTAAACTTTGATTTCTCCATTTTGTTTCCATGGAACCCTCGAGCCATTGGTTGTGCATTGCATTTGATTTGTGAACATGATGAATAATTAAGTGTTGTGCATGGATGGTTGGATGTATGATATGTTCTATGTGATGAAATGCCTAACTTTGAGTTTTGTAACTAGAATTGAGAGTGCTTGAATTGCTAGATATATATATACATATGCTTGAATTTGTGGCTAGCTACCGATGGCTATAAATATATTAGACACTAAGCTTTGTAGCTTAACCCATTATTTTCACTCTTCAGGTCCAGGATGAGAAGATTGTTGATCCTTCCTTGAAACTTCAAGATAGTTAGTGACTGTTGTATAGGCATATCAACATTGAGCATCCTTACATATTTTGGCTTAAGTTACTGATATGTATAATGATATGTAAGTGAAGCTTGTATGAACTCTTTTTGGATTTCTTAATGAAGTGAAGAATTGAAGTTTCTTTTGAGTATGTCTATGTTTATCTTGTGGTTAAGTTTGGATGGTTAGAATTGAATGTATGTGTGAGTGTACAATTTTTGTGTTTGATGTTGGGTTTCTAGGTTTTGGAATTGAAGGTTTCACTGCAGCAAACCTCTCCAGAAGGTTGTACCTTGTCACTTTGCCACGACAAGGTCTGACTTTTTCCACGGCATATTTGACCTGAAGGGTACAGTCGCTAGCCCTTGAGAATTCATCAAGGCGAACTTCACCCAAGAGGCACTGGGAGACCCTCCCCAGTGTTTACCGCAGCAAACATTTGGTTGTTGTGGCAAACCTTCCACTATACACGCTGCCAATCCTTTGAAGTTTGAATCCTTTCAACCCTCTCTGACTGATCCTTACCTGACGACCTCGAAGGGTAACCTCGGGATTGGGAAATAGGACCTTGACCCAGCATTGTTTTGTATAAGAGATGTATTTGGGCTTTGGAAATGTGGTCCAACATTGTTTGGTACCAGAGCTTAGATTTTTCCTGGGCTTAGAATGAACATAAGTATAAATTGTTATGCTATATGATTACTTGTTGCATTGTGGTTTGTTTAATTTCATTAAGTGACATAAATATCATGCATATATGTAGGAAATATGATTGAAATGAAATGTAAGCTAATCGTTAGTGTTGGAACCCAATTTTGGAGCCCAACATTTGGAATCGTAAAGTGTGAGCATATTATCCTATAAGGTTATTTAAAGGAACTCTCATTAGTTACCATCCCATATGAGTGGCACCCACACTGATCAAACATTCCAACAAACTCATTTCTCCTATTTCAGAATAGATTTTGGGAAAAACTCAAACTGGGATTACAATTTAACTTCTTCAGAACATTTGTTCCCTATTGTCTTAAGTTTTCAATGACACCAAAATCATTCAATTTAGCTTAGAATTCTAAGAGTTAGGGCCCAAAACCTTTTTAGACTGTTATTAAACTGGGACAATACACTATACCTGACTTCCATCCAGAAATTGTAAGTCTTAGGGATTGAGTTAAAATTTTATTCCTTCAGATCTTTTGTAGCCACATGTCTCTAGTTTATTTAGAAATAAGAATCATCTCATTTAGAAGTAGGCTAACATAGTTATGGCTAAAGGAAATCAAACAAGGTTTTGTCCTCACTCATATTGAACCTATTTAGAGACAATTAGTATAACATTTTCTATGGATATCAGATTAAGGTGTCCTCTAGATGATTTGAAATAGAACTTCGAGATCTACAACCTTCATGAAGACCTTGAAGATAGATTCTCTCATCTAAAGAGACAAAAGTGGACCAGACAATAGGATCAGATGAATTGGGAAAATTGCCATAACTTTCCTTAGAGATGTCAGATTAAGGTGTTCTTTAGATGGTTCAAAATAAGACTTCAGGATCTAAAATGTTCAAATAAGCACTTGAGATAAATTCGATCATCTACAAGGTTAAAAATGGGACTAAATGATAGGATTAGATGAAACCAGATGAAGGGTTAGATGAATTGGGAAAATTGCCATAACTTGTTGTATAGATGTCAGATTAAGGTGTACTTTAAATGGTTAGAAAGAGGACTTCAAGATATACAACTTTTGTGAAGACCTAGAATACAAATTCAATCTTCTACAGAGTCAAAAATGGGTATAGAATATAGGATCAGATGAAACCAGATGAAGGGTTAGATGAATTGGGAAATTTTCCATAACTTTCCCTGGAGATGTCAGATTATGGTGTTCTTTAGATGGTTCAAAATAGGACTTTAGGATTTATAACTTTCATGAAGTTCTTGAAAACAAATTCGATCATCTACAGGGTCAGAAATGGGACCAGACCATAGGATCAAATGACACCAGATGAAGGGTCAGATGAATTAGGAAAATTTCCATAACTTTCCGTAGAGATGTCGGCTTAAGGTGTTCTTTAGATGGTTTGAAAGAGGACTTCAAGTGTACAACTTCCATGAAGACCTAGAAGACAAATTCGATCATCTATGGGGTCAAAAATGGGACTAGAAGATAGGATCAAATGAAACCAGATGAAGGGTCAAATGAATTGGGAAAATTGCCATAACTTTCCTTAGAGATGTCGGATTAAGGTGTTATTTGGGTGGTTTGAAAGAGAAATTCAATATCTACAACTTTTATGAAGACCTCAAAGATAAATTCAATCATATATAGGGTCAAAAATGGGACCAGACAATTGGATTAGATGAACAGTACATTAGACGACATGACATCGTCAGACAATATGACATCATTAGATGATACATTATCACTAGACGATATGACGTCATCACCAGACGATATGACATCATCAAATGATACAAACTATACTCCTAAGCATCTCCACTTATAAGGATCATAACATTCGACTCTAATGTCTAAAAATTTCATACTATATACCGTTGGAAAACTAGAAAGTTAATCTATATCTTTCTAGAGACAACTTTGCCTAATTCAACCTAGATTAATCCAGTTTTTCCCCCAAAGTCAAAACACGAATTTTACCCCTATGAAAGACTTGAAATTGAAACTCAACCATTTGGAAATATCATCTGCAAAACACAATCATACATCATTAACATCAAAAGATAAGTGTTTTATAAGGCTTTAATGGGCATTTTAAGGCACAATATAAGAATATTTCAAAATCCCAAAATACAAAAGAATACATGAGTAATAACTTACTCAAAATCCAACTAAAGCCTTGGTTTACAAAACTATATTAAAATACAAAAGTATGCATAATCGAAATTATGCCTTGACCCTTAGTTACTCATTCTCATGCTCTTCACCTAAAGATGAGGCGGAAATGGAGGGGGTAAGCTTAAAGCTCGTAGGTAACAATTTTATAATCGGTAGTAAGCAAAACAAAAACCATTTTAAAACTCACATTGAATCAAGATACATATATTTTCCAAATCTCAATTCATCAACAATTCATAAGCAACTTAATTCATGCATCATCAAACTTGACAACACATTTGATCACATAAGGACATCGGAGTGGTTTGGGTGGATCCAAAACAGAACATACTACACAATTCCCATAAGGGTCTTATGTAGTCGTGAACTTAGGGGAGTTGATGGAGTTCCATGCCACTAGCGGGCAGGCGGGAGAAGCCTTTGGTCAAAATGCACTTGACTTACTTAAGGGACCACCACAAACCCACATAATCATGCATCTCACATCTTAGAAACTTGTTGCCCAAATGGCACATTTTCGAAACACGATTTCATAAACTTTATATCCATTCAAAATCATTTCCATTTTTATTCCATATTTCATCCACAAAATTCATACACACAACATGTAGCACTTTATCAAAGCATTTAAAGAACAATAAATGGACACTTAAAAGTAATTAGAAACATTTATTTCCCTTTTCTTGAAAGAAAAATTAATGGCTCATTTTTCAATTATAAAAATGTAACCCACCTTCAATTCCTTGATTATAATTTGTTTGAATGTGCGTCTCCTCTCGCTCCTCTTGTCTTTCTTGATTTCCTTTTCATAGGCAAAAATCCCAAGTTCAGAAGGGTTGCAAAATTGAAGATCCACATAGTACATTTACTAAAATTGATCCTAGAGTACCTAAACCCATGCATTTTCTAAGCTTCATGAACTAAAACCCTCCCAAAATCCAAAGCATTAAAACGTTCTTACCTTAAACCTTCTCCAAATGAAGAGATTTTTGGTTCAAAAGAAAGATCTTATCTTCCTGTATCTTTTTCCCTTCTTGCACAACCTCAAAATCTCTCTAGAAGGCTTAGAAAAGATGAAACCCTAGCTCAACTCTCTTCTTGCCTCTCAACCACTGAAATCTCTCTCTTCTTTCTCTCTTTGATTTGTTATTTCACTTCCTTCTCTCCCATTTTCTTTTTTCCCCCTCTTTAGGAATAAGACAACACTTCTTTCTTTCCATTTTACCTTTAATGATTGAGAAAAGTCCACCTTGCCCTTCCTTAAATGCCTTATGGTTCTTAAACTTAAATAAGCCACCCAAAATACCTTTTTTTAATGCATTCTTACTACTTTTAATTTAACTAACCCATGCAATAAACCTACTAACATAGACTTAAAGAAAACTAACTCCTAAAAACATTTGGGGGCCAACATTTCTCCCCCTCTTAAAAGAATTTCGTCCTCGAAATTATTACCTGAGTCATTGACGAGTTGTGGATACTTCTCCCTTATGGCCTCCAAGGGCGTCCACATGGCCTTTTCAATAGAATGGTTTCTCCATAGAACTTTAACCAGAACCGTCTTATTCCTGAGGACCTTTTCCTTGGTATCCAAAATTTCCACTAGTATCTTCTCATAACTTAGATCATCTCTTAATTGAACCTCAGTGATCTGAATTATGTGAGAGGGATCTGATCTATATCTCCTCAATATGGAAACATGAAAAACATCATGAATCTGTGATAATTCCACTCGTAGCACTAATCTATAGGCTAATGGTCTAATCCTATCAAGAATCTCATAAGGACCTATATATCTTGGACTTAACTTGCCCTTTTTTCCAAATGTTATAATTCATTTCCAAAGAGATTTCTTAGGGAAGACTTTCTCACCGACTTCATACTCCATTTCCTTTCAGTGTGCATCAGTATAACTCTTCATTCTATCTTGAGCAACTTTAAGTCGTTGCTTAACTAAGTTGACCTTATCCACTGTGGTCTGAAGTAACTCTAGCCTTAATAGTTTCCTTTCTCTTTCTTCATCCTAGCATATCAGAGTTCTACATCTCCTTCCATACAGTGCATCATAAGTGGCCATCTAAATACTCAAGTAGTACGAATTGTTATAAGAAAATTCAACTAATAGAAAATGCTCATCCCAAGATGCTTTAAAATCCATCACACTTCCCTTAAGCATTCCCTCAAGGGTCTGAATGGTTCTCTTAGATTAACCATCTGTCTGGGATGAGAAGCCGTGCTAAAATTCAACTTAGTCCCTAGCTCCTCTTGTAAGCTTCCCTAGAATCTCGAAGTGAATCGAGGATCCCGATCAGAAACTATAGAATCTGGAATCACATATAATCTTACTATCTCATCAATGTACTTCTTTACTAGCACATGCAGAGAATCAGTCTGTTTGATTGCCAGAAAATGGGTTGACTTCGTCAAACAATCAATAATAACCCATATGGCTTCATGCTTCCTACTGGTCTTGGGTAAACCCGTTAGAAAATTCATAGCTACTCTTTGCCACTTCCATTCAGGAATGGACAATGACCTTAACATGCCTGAAGGTGCCTGGTGTTCAGCCTTGACTTGCTGACACACTAGACACTTACTTGCATATTTTGCTACATCCCTCTTTATGCCTTGCCACCAGAAATGCTCCTTCAGATCTTTGTACATCCTGGTGCTACCTAGGTGCATAACATAAGGCACATTATGTGCCTCATCAAGTAGCTCGTCCTTTACTTTCTTGACAACAAGATACAAAGTCTATTCCCTACAACTATAAGTCTATAATCCCTCATTACCATTTCAGATTTTTTGCCTACATCATATGCTTGTATCATTTTAACTTTCTCCCCGAGTATTGATCTCACTCTGAAATTTGCAATAATATAATCTAACTCCCCCTGTTTCAAGTTTATCCTAAACTTAGCCATCTCTTCCAATAACGACAGATAAATTGTATGAACATAGGCTATTGATGATTTCCTACTCGAATCATTAATTAGCTCTAACCATCTTCTTTGTCTTAAATTTAACTCCATCTTAAGACTTTTATGATCCGTGAAAATCCTTGTTTGAAACTCATACAAATAATGTCTCCAAATCTTAAGGGCAAAAACTATTGCTTCTAACTCCAGATCATGGGTCTGGTAATTCAGTTCATAAGGCTTTAGTTGTCGTGAGGCGTAAGCTCTTACCTTGTCTTGTTGCATCAACACACAACCTAAACCTTTTCTCGAAGCATCATTGTATACTATATAACCCTTATCTCCCACAGGTAGGTTCAAGATTGGTGTATTGGTTAATTTGTGCTTAAGCTCTTCAAAACTCTTTTTACATTCCTCACTCCAGATAAATTTCTGATTCTTCCTCAATAACTTAGTCATCAGAGCAGCTGTCATAGAAAATCCTTCAACTAATCTCCTATAATAACCTACTAGACCTAGAAAACTCCTCACTTCTATCACTGTCTTGGGTGTATGCCAATTCACCACTGCTTCAATTTTCCTCGGATCAACATACACCCCATTATTCTAAATTACATGTCCAAGGAATACTACCTTATGAAGCCAAAACTCAGACTTGTTGAACCTAACATAAAGTTCCTTCTCCCTCAGTGTTTGCAACACTATTCTGCGATGTCCCTTATGTTTTTCTTCACTTTTGGAATAAACAAGAATGTCATTGATAAACACTATGAAAAACTGATCCAGATACTCCCTAAAGACCCTATTCATAAGATCCATAAAAGGCATGACTAAAAACTCATAATGTCCATATCGTGTCTTAAAAGCTGTCTTGTTTACATCAACTCCCTGATTCTGAACTGATGATAACTTGTCCTGAGATCAATCTTGGAAAACACCTTTGCTCCCTACAGCTGGTCAAACAGATCATCTATTCGAGGTAAAGGGTACTTGTTTTTGATGGTCACCTTGTTGAGTCTCCGATAATCAATACACGTCTTCCATGTTTCATCCTTCTTTTTAACAAATAAAACCAGCGCTCCCCAAGGTGATGAACTTGGTCTTATGTATCCCTTCTTTAACAGTTCCTCCAACTGCTCCTTAAGTTCCTTCAGCTCAGTTGGAGCCATTATATAGGGTGTTATAAAAATGGGTACGGTTTTAGGAATCAAGTCGATGGCAAACTCGATTTTTCTCGCTGGTGGCAAACCAGGTAAGTCCTTTGGGAACACATCTAGAAATTCCCTTGTAATTGGACAATCCTCTAACCTCCATTTATTCACATCAGTATCTATAACATATGCAAAGAAGGCTTGACATCCCTTTCCTATCATCCTGTCAACTAGTAAAGCCGAAATGACTTTTAATGATGGGGTTTTCCTGTCCCCTCTGAAAATCACCTTCTCACCGTTGCCCAAATCAAATTCCATGTCCTTGAGGCTACAATGTATCTTCGCATGATACTTCTTTATGGCATCCATTCCAAGTATAACGTCTAAACCTTTTAGGTCAGTCCACTACTAGGCTAACACCATCGATGAAGAGCTCACATTCTCTATACACTTGACTTATTATCACATTCCTTCTTAGAGGAGTATTAACAATCAAGGGACTATTCAAAAGCAACAAATTCACACCATATAATGACATGCTTGCAGAAAAAAATGAGTGCGTGGAGCCGAAATCAGTCAAAACATATACTTTATAACTAAATAATTGAGCCATACCAATAACAACTTTAGGTGTGGCTACAACTTCCTCTCTGGTCATGGTGAACACCCTTGCCTGAGCCTGTCCTCCAGGCCTTCCTAGAGGAATATCCTTCCTTTGATCTCTAGAACTGCCCACCTCAGCGACTAGTCTGGTTCCCCCTATTTTTTCTCTCCTTGGGGCTTGCAATTGCTAGCCCTCTTGCCTTGTACTTGGGGATGGTCCTTGATCATATGTCCCTTTTCTTAGAAGCACGCTCTAAGTAACTTGAAGCACTTTCCCCTGTGAAACTTTCCACAATGCTCACATTAGGAGTTCATGTTCCTACTCCTCTCCACCCTATTATTGCCCCCTGCAGTTGAGACTTGCACTGAAGCTACCGTTGGTTGCTTGTTCTTAGCCAAGGCACTACTCCCCACCTCACTCTATGTGTTGAAACTCTTCATACGCATCCCAGGTATTGGAGCACTCACCCTTTTCTTGGAAAACTTCTCCTGATTCTTCCTCTTTCTGCTCACTTCATTCTTTATATTCTCCAGTTTTTTTAGCCTGGAGTGCAGCATCTACCAGCTGCTAGTAGTCACAGAAATTTTGGATCAAGACTTTCTCCTTAATCCCTAAATGGAGACCTCCCTCAAACTTGATACACTTGTGCTCCTCATTTGCCACAATGTTGACCACATATCGGGAAAGCTGGGTCAACTTCAATTCATACTCACTCACACTTATGTCCCTCTATCTGAGATTTAGAAACTCTCTGGCCTTCTCTTATATATAAACTCTGGAGAGGTACTTCTTCCTGAACACTTCCATAAAGTCTTTCCACAACATTGGAGGCATAATCTGACTGTGGGGTATTGATTCCCACCAATAAAGAGCATCCCCCTATAACAATCTCATCACATAATCTAGTTTCTCCTCATCAGAGCATTTCATCTAAAGTAAGACTCTCTCGGTCCTCTTCAACCATGCTTCTGCCTCTTTCAAATTTATAGTACTACTGAAATCTAACACTCCATACTTGCAGAGCTTGTCATACTATCCACTCCTATCTACTGTAGCTTGCATCGACCCTTGTGACCCCTAGCTCATGGCATAAGTGAAAGCTTGATCAAAGGCCTAAAAGAACTACGAATCTATGGGGTTTTCTTGGGGCATCGGTAGAGGAGGTATAGACACTTCTTATTACATACTAAGTGCCTCAAGATTTAGAGCAGAATGTGTCTCTACATTTTGCAGGATACAGGATTCATTCGTGCTTCCTTGGTGAGAGTGAGATCAAGTCATAGCTCCTCGAGTTTTCCTTCAAAGCAGCATTTTCCCTCCTTGAATATAAAACCATTGAAAACTCTTAGTTTATGCAAAGAAAATTTTCAAAGTATGCAATTTAAAACAATGCAAGTTATTCATTTAAAACAATGCACATTCCTTTCATGTCTTAAACTACCCATTTTATGCCAAAGCTACTCCTAGACCTAGTCCTACGACCTGAACCTATGATACCATAAAATTTTGGACCCTAATTTCTGAGCCCAACATTTGGAGTCCTAAAGCGTGAGCATATTATCCTATAGGGTTATTTCAAAGAACCCTTATTAGTCACCATCCCATATAAGTGGCACCCACACCAATCAAACATCCCAACAAACTCATTTCTCCTATTTCAGAATAGATTTTATTTAACTTCTTCAGAACATTTGTTCTCCATTGTCTTAAGTTTCTAAAGACACCAAAATCATTCAATTTGGCTTAGAATTTTAAGAGTTTAGGGTCCAAAACCTTTTTTAGATTGTTATTAAATTGGGACAACGCACTATACCCAACTTCCATAAAGAAATTGTAAGTCTTAGAGACTGAGTTAAAATTCTATTCCTTTAGATCATTTGTAGCTCTATGTCTCTAGTTTATTTAGAAATAAGAATCATCTCATTTAGGGGTAGGGTGACATAGTTATGGCCGAAGGAAATGTTGGATCGAAAAAACAAAGCATGCTATATTTGGAGAAATGGTAGATTTAAAAACTTTTAAAAAATCATTACTTGCAGCGAAAGCAACAAATCCAAATCATCATGCTAATCCATACATGATATGGTATAAGGATAATAAAAAATAAACAAGATCAGGA